>JAGVVM010000343.1:0-29283 GCA_019149425.1 Psidium friedrichsthalianum | reverse complement strand
AACTGGTTCTATTTTGTTTTGTTTGTTACGGGATTTCGGTCTCTGCCTTGCTGTGATGTTATGACCATTTGGAGATGGATTTTTCTTGTTTGATATGGGATTCTACGGTTTCGTTGCTGTTTGTGGGTGACCTTGCTTGATGATGATTTGGAGATGGATTTTTCTTGTAGATATGGGAAGTCTACGGTGACCGAATGCATACATGTGTGTGGGCAAGGCTTGGATGATTTGATTAGAATTTAATCGGTGAAAATGATACTAATTACTTCAATGCACCAAACCGTGTGCTTGTGATGATGTAACCGTGACCCTGTGTGTGTGATTGGGAAAATTGAGAGGGGACTTCTCTGTGTTCAAAGCTTACTCGAATGAGTATTTAAAAAGGGCAAGAATTTGGCACTTTGAGTCTGCATAATTGCTTCGGATGTATAAGCATTCACGTGCGTTTGGGTTACTTGCGACTATTTGATTTTTTTTTTATAAACAATGAAATGTTGCACTGAAATATACGATTTGACATTGTGATTGCGCTCGGCCGACGGACTGGCGCGAGAATCGGAGCAACAAGGTGAGGTTGGCTTGGCCGACGGACTGGTACGAGAATGGGCGATGTCGTAGTTCCGGCTTGCAAACGTACCTGCTTGCCGAAGGCGCCTGAACGTGCACGGCACGAGGTGGCTGGAGTGACAAGGTGCCAACCTGAGGTGTCTTTACGATACGGGTTGCGGCACGGCCTATGGCGCTATTTGCGCGGGCATGAGACCTTGAGGGTCGGGAACGAACCACGAGAGCCTGAAATGGCGTCTAGTACATGATATGTACTTGGGTTTGTTTGTGAGTCACATGATTTGATTTGACCATATTGAACGAGTTTAATATCGTGCGTCGTATTGGTTCTACTATGCATGTTTGATTTCACTTGCATGAGCGTTGCCCTATGTTTTGTTATATATGTTTACTCACTGAGTATTAGACTCACTTGTGGCTGATCGCCTTTCAGAGCCGCGCCTGTAGTATGGAGAACTTGGGCATTTGTTTGGGATACCAGAGGAGATTGAGCGGAGCTGAGTTGGACTAGATAGAGGGTTTGTTAGTTCGTGGCTTTGGAGCAGGAGTGCCCTGGGCACCATTTCAAAGAGAGTGTGTTTTGTTGGGGCTCGTTTCCGTTTTTGTGTAGATTGTTCGAAAATGGGAATTAGGGTGCGTTTCAGGTTTATATATGTAAATATTGTATAAACGGTAAGGTTGTATATAGGCCAGTTTTCGTGTATCCTCTTTGAATTGGCTACTGTCTCTCTATCTATCTATCTGTACGTATGTGTGTTTGTCAGGGGTAGTGATTGACGCTTTCGCTTGCGTTTCTCGTTGCCGTCGTTTGGTCGCGATGATTCCTGGCGATCGCAGTTTTAAAGTTGGCCATTCGACGAGGCATTTGGAATGAAGCGACTGTTGCGCGGTCGCTTAGGGAGGGCGGGCGTGACAGGTACTATTACGCGGGCTGAGACATGGGTACCAACCTGAGGCGGTCTCTATTCACGCGGGTTGAGTACGGACCTGAGGCGGTTTCATTACGCGGGTCCAGAGGGCTAATGAGCCAAGAGCTGAGATTGTGAAATGGCGTGCAGATTTATTGAATTCGATATTATGAAATGAACTTATTTTAATTGCATGCCTGGCCCCCGTGAGGGCGAGTTAATTGTTGGCTGCTGCACTTTGATTCATGATTGCTCGGTTATATATATGAGTCGTGATTGTCTGCTAGAGTTGAGTTTGAGAATATTGGGTATCCTAAGAGGGATTTGGGGTGGGCTTGCTGAGATTAGTTCTCATTGGTGATTTCCCTCATTTTCAGAACCTCAATCCAAAATGAACGCTATTCCAGTTAGGCAGGGATCCCAAGGGACATGGAGACTGAGACTCAATCTTTTCCCGACCCCAATGCCCATGGTGGAGTTTTTGTGCAAGTTAAGACCACTGTATGGGTAGATGTAGCACATATGCCCTGGCAAATTTGAGTTGTAAATAACTCTATTCTCTTGTGTATATGTTGGAGGTATGAAAGAACTAAGTTTGATGTTGTAACTCAAGCTCTCTTTCTTCTCTGTCTTCTTTCTATGTATGTCTGTATGGGGAGTATCGTTTCGCTGCTGCAGGAACTCTGAGGTCGTTTGGTTGACGACGAGTGTCCTGGGTCGTCGTTGTGATTAACCAATCGATCGTGCGTGAGGAAAAAGGGGTGTCGTGCGGCTCACCGGGTTCGGGGCGTGACATTCTTTGCACAAGATTATCATGATGAACCGTACGTGATTAAAGTAATTGCAAAATGATTGATCGATTCGACTCATTAGTTACAAATGCCCTGGCTTTCATTCAAATTCTTGTCGTTCCCCCTTGTACTGATTTACCTTGCAAGTAGAAAAATTGATTCAAACCCTTTGAATTGTGATGTAAACAATTGAAGTTGGTCATGGACATCAAAATATAGAATACGAAAACCAAACAACAATTGCATAAGCGGTTGTCTATAAATAGCACCAAATCATACATTTTATATAATACCTATTCGTGGATAACAACATTGTCTTATTCATGGCTCTCTCTCTTCTTCACAATATTCTCTATTATTTTTCTCTTTTTATGCACAAGTTTGACAACAAATTTAAGGTGATATTCTAAGCGAGAAATTGAGTAATTGTTGAACTCATTTCTCTATGGCCCAGCAGCAACAATAATGGAGCAAATAATATCTTAATGATAGTGATTGTTATCATACATCAAAACATTAAAGAACTATAAACTATGGCTCTATCTTCATCAGCAGATATTGACTACATCAAGTGGTCGTAATCTTGAGAGATAAGTATTATTGAAACTTTTGTTCTATTATACACTTGAGCCCTCTTCTTTTTGGCATAATAGATTATCTCAAGTTGAATATAGTTATTTGAAATTTGTGAATAAAAGTGGTATGATATCATGTGATAATCTTGAAAGGAAAAGGATGATGAAAGGAGGTGTCGCGGAAGAATTCTCAATGCTTTGTCAAATCGGCTTTTGTTATGTTTATTTTATCTTAGACAAATCCCAAAGACATGTGGAATCCTTTGGAAACCAAATACAATACTTACAAACAAGGTTGATATAGATTTACTTCTTTTAAATATTTTGAATTTATCAAGATTAATTGATAATCTATCTCTAAGCAAGTGGATAAACTTCAAATATATGTTGCCAAACTCAAAGATGCTATGATTGAAATTTCTGAATCTCTTCATGTTACTGCAATTATTTCAAAATTGTCATCAATTTGGAATGATTATCGAAAGAAGTTTCTTCACACAATCCTTGTTTGAGAAACAACTCATAAAACATTTTGATGATTTCCAAACTATCATTTGGTATCTAATTT
Organism: Psidium friedrichsthalianum; assembly: GCA_019149425.1. NCBI lineage: Eukaryota > Viridiplantae > Streptophyta > Magnoliopsida > Myrtales > Myrtaceae > Psidium > Psidium friedrichsthalianum. Next base: position 25,874 of record JAGVVM010000343.1, on the reverse strand, counting down.
ATCTTTGGTATGCAAATGTTTGATATATATGGCTAAGAATCACTTATTGTCCATCACGTAAACATCAGGTAGTGTCTAAAGTGTTTTTGTGAAAACATCTATTAAGAACCTCAAAAGATCTGGTCACCAATCGAAGCTTGAAAGGTTAGGTCAAACAAGTTGTATAAAGTCCATATGAGCTGATGTTTGAGAAAGATCGGCTGAAGTGACCAACACTTGATGAGAAAGGCCAACGAGAGGATTTTGATCTTCTCTAGAACTGTACACTGCTGTGTCAAAATCCAATAGTAAGCTGTCGGTGTGGGACAGTTTCTTAGCTCCTATTTTAGGTAAATCTAGTCTTACTTGAAAGAAAGCTGCTCCAGTGTGAAGAGAAGATGCCTCTATCAACTTCCAATGGCTCTTTTGCTTCTCCAAACATGTTCAAATGGCTAGAATGCTAAGGCTTATAAAAGGAGGAATTCGTGAAGGCCAAGGAGTACTCATCTAACTGATTTAATATTAAAAGTTGCTCTAGAATTTGTTCTAGTTTAAAAGCTTAACTGTGAAAGATCTTGTGATCATTGGTGGCCCTGTAATCGTGCAAAATCAAGTGTACATCTCTAAGTGATGAGGTTGTACCAAGATAGTGTAATCTATCACATGAAAGATCAGCTCAACGTACTATTTGTAACTTGTGAGGCAGATTACTAATGCATTCCAGTCCGTACTATAGCTATTAATTTTGTGGAGTGGACATAGGCTTAGTACATAAGTCAAACCACTACATATTTGGTGTGCCAATTTTTTCTAAGTCATTACTCTATTTGCACACACTCGGATATTGTTTTATAAAACATTTGCTCACCTGATCTTTTTCATATTAACTTTTGGTTTGCAATTTATTTGAAAAAGCTTCAAAACAACCTACTTACCCACATCTAGGTTACATTGTTAGCCCCAACAATTGGTATCAGAGCACCATTGCTTTTTATTTGAAGTGCATTTCTTTAGAGCATAAAGATCCTTATCATAGCTAACTTAGGTGGTTTTCTGAGCAATGAATTCATGGCACCTACCAAGCCTTCATACTTCGATGGGAGCAATTACAACTACTGGAATAACAAAATGTTCGCCTACCTTGATGCCTATGATTAAGATATGTAGGACATGATTCAAAATGGTGTACAAATTCTAGCTAACCCTGCTACTACTGCTACCGCTGGAAAACCAGCCGCTGATCAAACTGCTGCTACAACTACTCACCTTGAACTGATTCAAAAAAGAGCTGCTCTCAACTCTAAAGCGAGACATCTCCTTTGCTGTGCTTTACCCTGAATTTAATCGTATATCTTCTTGTGATTCAGCCAAGAAATATAGGATTGTCTCCAAGTGATCTAGGAAGGCACCGATTGTGTGAAGGAAACCAAGATGAACATCCTCCTTGGTTATTACGAGACATTTGTGATGAAATTGTATGAAACAGTAAGAGAAATATACACAAGATTCACTAAGATAGTGAATGTTATGGCCAGTCAATGAAAGATCTTCACAGATGCTGAAAAAGTAAACAATGTACTTAGAGCACTTCCAGAAGAATGGATCACCGTGAAGACCTTAGTCCGAGAAACTATGAGAATTCAACCTATCACCATGGAATGAAATCATAGGCATGTTGATGTCTTATGAAGTTGAAGGCATAGACAAAAAAAAAACTGTCCAAAGATAAGAAATTTATTGCTTTTAACGCTAATGATGAAAATGCATGAGGTGAGAAATCTACTGAAGAAGATAATGACAACGAAATAGCCTTATATACTAGAAGATTCAAAACTCTTATGAAGAAAGGTGAAATTCAGAGGAAGAAGGAATCCAAAATTCTTAGAAGAACAAAGATCCTTTAAAGGAAAAGAAGAAAGCAAAAGTAAGGACATTGTGTGTTTCGAGTGCAAAAAACTAGGGGACATTAAGCCTAATTGCCCACTCCTAAAGAAAAGAGGAGGAAGATTCGAAAAGAAGAAAATAGCCCTCAAAACCAAAGCATGGAGTGAAACCGAACGTGAGTCAAGCAAAGACAATAAAGCAAATCTTTATCTTATGGCAAAATCTGAAAAAGAAGAAGAAGATGAGTTAAACGATTATGAAATTTCACAAGAAGAAATGCAAGATTTTCCAAAAGAAATGTTTTCGAAACACAAAAAGGCCTCAAAAAGAATTTCAAGATTGAAAAAGGAAGTTACAAAACTCACTGAATAAAACCTTTCTCAAAAGATGAGCTCGAAACGCTGCAGAAAGATTTGATCACTACTCAAAGTGAACATTATCTTTCTCAGGAGAAAAGAAAATCTCTAAAGGAAGACATTTCAAATATCAGCACAAATTTCTCCTTTAGTTTAAAAACTCTGCAGCACATTCTATCTATTCAAGTTCCTCATTAAGACAAGTCTAGACTTAGAAATGAAAGGAAACATGAAGAGAATAATCTTTGTCCAAATGTCAAAACGAGATTGAAACAAACAACTTCCTTTCAATCTTACAAAGATCACTTTGCACACCAATTCACATGATTTACTAGCAAGACATTCAATTACTCAGTTTGCAATGAATCTGGTCATAACAAAAAAACAAGCCCAGTTGAGCAAATAAAGCCCAAAAAGATCTATTGGAGATTTGACACCATACCTAAGACTAACACAAAAGGACCCAAGTTTGTGTGAGTACCAAAGAAAACGTGAAAATCTTCTTGATTGCATGTGAGACTGAAGAAGAACAAGTGGTACTTGGACAATGGGCGTTCAAGACACATGACAGGTGAAAGAAACATGTTCATAAATCTCAAATAAGTGGATGATGGAAATGTCATCTTCAGAGGAAAAGGAAAAGGAAAGATCATTGGCATAGAAAATATCAGGTTGGGAAACTTGGTCATTGTAGATGTTTCACTAGTCTGATGTTTCACTAGTCCAAGGACTTAAATGCAACCTTCTCAGCATAAGCCAACTGTGCAACAAAAGCTACAAGACCAACTTCAAAGAAAACACGTACACTAGCACTAACCAGGACCCGACCCAATCTTTCACAGGTAAAAGGCATGGTAACATATAACTGTTGAATGTTAAACTTGATGAAATGCAATGCTTCATGTCTATCAAAGAAGAATGTGGTCTATGGCACAAGAAGTTAGGCAATATTAACATGAAACATATCTCTAAGATTGCATCAAAAGATCTGGTACATGGTGTTAGGGAAAATCCCTTATGATGGTTTGAAGATGAAAAAATAAATAAAAGGCTACTAATGTGTTTAATTGGTTGAGTAGAACCAGGTGAAAATGCACAAGCCATTATGCAAACGTTGTCTTAACAGAACGTCTGAAGAATATAAGTTTTTTGTCAATGGTGAACAAAGCATTGGGTGTAGAGGTATCTACAAGCCGGAGATACCTAAGTATAATGTGAACAAGCCTAGAATAGAAAGTTTGGTAAAGCTTGAAAGGACCTTGGATAGATGAATAGTAAGGTAGAGCCATGACTGCTAATAAGCTTGGAGGGACCAGAAGATGGAATCTTAAGTGAAGTTTTGAATATTGCATTTGAAAGTCTCAAACGCTACTGAAAGAGCTCAAACGTTGTACGAGGAGCTCAAACATTGAATGAAGCTCAAGCTCTAAAAGAGTATTTCATGTGCAATGACCAGAAAATCAAGAAATATCTTTGAGATGATTTAATTGATATATTACATCATCACAACAGCAAAAAAATCAAGCTAGACTGTTCTTGGATATTCTCAATCTTAAAGATCAATCAAGAACGTGGATTAAGGGAGACGTGGATGACTCATCTAATGAAGAACTCTATCTATAGAAACCTAGGATCACAATTATTTCGATGATTTGATCCAACGGAGGATTCTTTTCTTTGTTAACCTCAACGACTACAATATCTTTTTGATACAATCTTATTCAAACGAGAAGTTTGAAGAGCGATCCTTAAATTCAAATAGATGAGACTTCCAGCCACAGAGAACATAATCGGACCACTAAAATTATTGGCAAAGGTACACCGCAAGTGCTAAAACTTGTGTATGGCGTGCACTTTAATACCAAAACTTTCAAAACGTTCACTTTATTGCCAAGTTTTTTTAAAATCGTTCACTTCAGTGTCAAGTTTATCTGAAGCATACGTGGCTCCCCGACAAGTCTACATAGAGGATGACGTGGCTCACCAGATGCGACTTAGCAATTTAAAGAGCAAACGACATCATTGAAGCTAAATTCACCCAAACATAAACCCTTAATCCCTAAATTGAACCCCAAATTACAAACTCTAAATCCTCAAATTCAACCTCAAATTATAAACCCTAATCCAGAGACAGCAGTGAGAGAGGGACGGTGGCGAGCGAGCCATGGTGGTGAGCAAGCGAGGACAACGACTTCACGAGAGAGGACCGTTGAAGTAAGAAAACGACGGCGGCAACTCCACAACCGACCGGAGACCAACCACAGGGAGCGGCAACTCCACGACCGACCAGAGACCAACCACGGGGAGCGGCAACTCCACGACCAATCAAAGACCAACGACGGCCAGCGAGTGACTGCGGTAACTCCACGACCGATCGAAGACCAACGATGGCGAGCGAGCGACGGCGCCAACTCCACAAGCAATAGACGGTGGCGAATCCACAATCAAGTGATGTCGTTTTTCATTGCTACCCTTGCACAAGCCATGTCGAATTGGCAGCTGCTTGTAAAAATTTGCTACATAAGATAATAAAATAAATTATAAAATTCACGTAATTCATTTGGTCGAATTTTGGCCAGATTGATACTGAAATAAACGATTTTCTCCGGACTTGACACTTAAGTGAACGTTTTGAAAGTTTTAGCACTAAAGTGCACACCTACACAAGTTTTGGCATTTGCGGTGTACTTTTGCCAAAATTATTACTAAAAAGATCTAGGTCTGTCAAGCTCTAGTACTTGACTAGGTAAGAAGCGATCGGCCCTTTCAAGTTATTTCCGACGAGATATAAAAAGATCAACCTCTGCAGATTTTGCAAAGAGGATGGGATTATGCCAGATAGAATGTTGCTAGACGAGACCAATGCTTCAAGATTTGAAAGGTTCCCTAAACCTGATGGGATAGGACCGGGAAGAAGATTGCCTCTCATGAGTAATCTCTGCAACTTCACAAGGTTACCGATCTCTCTCGGGATCTCACCCGATATCCGATTATGGCCGACTCCAAGGGTTGCAAAAGTAGCGGAGAAATTACCCATGCATGCAGGAAGCGTCCCACCAAATCTATTTTCATGCATCTGCAACACCAGCAAGTTAGAGGCATTTGTTAGTGAGCAAAGGAAGCTCAGTTCATCTGCATCAGACCCTCCGCTGCCGATGTAATTAGTGTGTAAGGTAACCTTCAGAAGGTCAAGGAGATTCGCCAACGAAGGGACTTTCCCAGAGAGCTCATTGCCTCCAAGTTGGAGCACTCTTAGATTAGTGGCATTGGATATCGACACAGGAATCAATCTGGCGAGCTGGTTTGAGAAAATGGTCAAAACTTGAAGATTCAGAAGAGCGAATCCGACATCTTCAGGGAGATTGCCGCGGATCTGGTTCACACATATGTCAAATGCAATCGGCGAAGACAAGTTGAAGACCAAAGGCGGAATGGCGCCGGAAAGCCCGTTTGTTCCCAAGGCGAGCGTCTCCAGGTTGGTCAGTCGAGCTAGAGACTCGGGAATAATCCCGCTCAAAACATTGTCGGCCCAATAAATCTCCTCGAGAGACGTTAAATTCCCTACGGATGAAGGGATGCCACCGGCTAATTGGTTCGCATTCAAGATGACCGACTGAAGAGTTGACAAGGAGCCTAGCTCCGCCGGAATTCCTCCAACCAACTGGTTGAACGTCGAGAATTACAAGGTTCGAGCAACCGGATATGTTACTAGGAATCTCACCCGCCAGTGAATTATTGGATAAATCCAAGAATTGGAGGCGACGCAGCTGGTCGATCTGCGGAGGGATTTCAAGGCGAAAGCTACTGTTTTGGAGCCACAGTACTCTTAAGAAGCTGAGATTCCCAATGTGAGGTGAGATGGGCCCTAAGAGTCCTTGGGAACGGAGGTCCAGGACCATGACTCTGTGGTGTCGACGACCGCACGTGACCCCATTCCATCAGCAGAAGTTGGTGCTGTCGTTCCACGAGTCAAGCAACCGAAAAGTGTCGCTACTTATTTCGGCCTTGAACGCAAGCAATGCAAGCTTGTCCGTGTCGTCGACAGCAGAAACGACTCCGCCGAAGCACAACATGAGAACGGCAGAGAAAAGTTGCGCCTAATCGAGACACAAATGTCCCATTTTATGAGCATGAACTGGGTACTAATACGCGCAGGGAAGGCAAGAAGGAATGAGTGAAGTGATATGTACTGGCTGAGCAGCTTGAGCTATGTATTAAACAGCCTCACAGAGAAGGGCTTTCGTAGAAGCTTACGTATACATTCGACCCACAAAATCAGATCGGAAGTATGAAGCAATTAACCGTTCAATGTCAACGAGATTATTGCATTTGAACCTGAATCCACAAACCATTGGACCCTCCACAGTCCATACACATTGTTTCCCTCTTTCCTAGAGTGAATTTGAATCCAAATCCTACTTATGTCCTTAATCCGCTCGACATCCAAGATATGAAATTGACTTTTTCACGCTCTAATAAGGATGGTTGACAATTCGAATCGTCAAATCAAAAATTTACATTTTTTTTTTTAATTCAACGGTGATTGCACCATTTTTTCCAATTAAAGATAAGTGAAAATGTGTTAACTTGAGTCATCTTTGAATTAACTCCGTTTTGTCGTGTAGGTTTTCTCTCAATAAATCGTTGACTTCCTCAAGCTCATCGTTGTTATGAATTGCCACCCCTAGCTCTATTAGTGTGACAATTTGTGGAGACAAATCATTCTAACCCGTTTAGTGCCTTATTTAAAAGTTGCAAGAGGAGGAGGATAAAGACGAAAGCTAATCATCATCATGAGTTGTACCGATTGCAAGCCCCTCTCACATGTGATAAACATGAAAAAGAAAAATTATACTATATATATATATATATATCCTGAACAAACTTTATGAAACTTTTCAAAAAAGCACAATCAAGTTGCTATGAAGTGCAATTGTGGGCGGCGACTTCCGACCACTAAATGTGGGGCGGAGTGGGGCACGTCTCAGCCCATGATACATATGTTCATTTATTTCTAACTTTTTTATTTGACAAATTTAATCCCAAATTTTTTTGACAATTTATCAATATAGTCCTTCCAATCAATTTTAATCGAAATGTGAACACCAAGCATTGGTATGGACAATTTTACATTTCTTTTTAAAGGTTAATACAGCGAAAAACCCCTAAGTAAATTTTTTGCCACAAAAAATTCTTAAACTTAGTACACATGTGACAAATTTACTCCAAATTAATTTTTGATCACGACAACTCCAAAATGGTACACTTGTAATCAATTTATCCCAAACTAACTTTTTGAACATCAAAAATCCTCAAATTAGTACATCTGTGATAAATTTATGCTCATTAATATCCGTAAAATTATATTAATATCACAAAAATATCAAACTAATACACCTATAATAAACGAATGGTAAAAGCTCCAAACCGTTACCATGTATCATCTAGCTTAGCAATTTGACTATTAAATTTAACGAAAACTAACGGAGGATAAATTTATCGCAGACGTATCAATTTGGAGTTAGTTTAAGGCAAATTAATTAGAAATGTGCCAGTTTGAAGTTTTTCGTGGTATAATCCTTTTTTTTAATGGAAAAAATGAATATATATATATATATATATATATATATAATTGTTCATGTCAATGTAGATCGTGCCAAGTAAGATAGTAGGCAACCATTTTAGCGATTCCAACAAAAATTGGCCAAAAAGACTACATTGACAAATCATCAAAAGATTTAAGACTAAATTGACTAAATTAAAAATTTAGGACTAAATCAACATCCGTATAATAGGTTTAAGACATTTTTGATAATTATCCCCTTTCTCCCATGTGTTTACTCTAGTTCCAAGAAGCGAGAAACTGTATTGCAATTATTGATGATTGAGTTCGCAGAATTCCTTGCATAAGTAACTAAATACCATACATCATTTCCAACCAGGTAGACACCTCAAATTAGAGAGTTAGGGAAAAAAAAACCAGAAGAGCGGATCCATTGACTCACGAATTTGCTCGATGAACATTCAAATTCTGGCAACTTAGGCCGTAGTCCACTCCTTTTGCACTCTATTTTTGGTTAACTGTCAGCTTAGTCAAACAGACGCCTCCGATAAAGTTTCACCCAGGAGATTCAGAGCCTGAGTCCTATCAAAAGAGTCATCAAGTGGCAAATGGCACCGGCAACTTCTCTGTTCACTGCCTCTTCCACACACCGAAAGCCATTCAACTTCACGCGTTGAGCTAAACTTGTGACATTTTGATCATTACTGTATTCAATATAGTAATAGCTTGTGCAGAACAATAATCTCCGTCTAATCATGAAATGAATATGAAACTACCCCGGTCAGTCCGGACTCTGAAAAAAATGCACATGCCTGAGATCATCAATACAACAAAGAATCAAACAGAACGTCAAGAATAAAAAAGAACCATACATACAATTGGCTTCAAGCTATACGCAAAACGTTTTTTTTTTTTTTTTGGGACAAAAAGCTATATGCAAAACTCAAAAGCAACTAATACGATGAATTCAGAACCATCCCAGTTCCCATTGCTGTTGCGGAGGCTAAAATACTTTGGGCCGCCATCACTGTGCAAGTCAAGATCTCCGAGCACCGTGGAAATGGCCACTCTACAAGGTCTCTTTGCCCCCAATTTTCACCTCTTCACTCCAATATCATGTAATACAAACATTGTACAACTACCTTACAAAATTACAGTAGATCTAACAGGGGCGGCTGTCCAGAGGCTGATTTAGTAGGGTTTGACCGAGAGGTTGACGTCAAACCTCTCCCTCTGCCTCTGCCAACTGCAGTTGACGGTGGTGGTGCAAGTCTAGGTGCAATCTGTTCACTCTTGTTTGAACCGAAGATGGATCCAATATCAGCTGGTTTCTTCTCAAGATTAAAGCTAGAGTTCATATTTCCCTGACTCTGTTTTAGATAGCCTATAGAATTCTGGGAACTAACACCACCATTTTGACCACCACCAATTGAAGCAGAATTACCCACACTGGCTCTCGAAGGCTCAACAGAATTTTGACCTATGGCCCAGTTGGTCGTCTGGAAATTCGTCGTGTTAGACATACTCATGACAGCAGAGCCATTCAAAGATGTTGCCACAGTACCATTTTTTGAAGACCCAGAAACACTTTGGGAGCCACTCGGATGTGGGGGCCAGTCAGCAAAAGGGTCAATATCATCAAAACTCAAAGTAGATGATGCCCCCGCATCCACTTTTTTCTCCACCTCATTTGAATGGGGCTTAACACTCAATGATATCCGTGGAGGCCATTCCACATCAGCTACCGGGGTGCATGTTGTGATTGTTTGCTGGCTAGATACTGCAGATGGATGGAGGCAGGCATTTGCAGGGGAAGCACTTGCACGGGTTGACTGCTGGAAATTGGACGTACAGTGATGCTTGGGGAATTTTCAGCTGTGGGTCCCTTGGCTGCAGGACCCCAATCTTCATCCCAAGAAGAGGACTTCTTCATGGTAGAAGCGACAGTACCGCTCGCTTTGCTATTGGATTGGACCACAGGCCATCTGCCACGGAAGATGACTTGACTTCAGTACCAGAATCACCAACAGAAAACTCCTCGCTTTTCTTCTATCTTCCTGTGACATGGCATAAACATAACAGAATAAACGAATGATAATACATCAGCAGAAGAGAGGAGAAGGAAGAGTGCTGCTACTAAAGCTATACCTTAATATATCCTTTATGAAGAGCATATACTTGGCAAAGTGTTGGACATTCAATTGTTGTGCAGTGAGAAGAGGTATAAGTAATGGAAGGACATGCTCTGCAGCAAATTCTACTCCATACTGAAAGTCGCATAGTAATAGTCAGTCAATAAAAGAAAGAGAACTTTCTACTTTATCGTAAACCCAGCGACACCAAGAAACACAAGTTTCTGAAAAAGGGCATTTTGAACAAGGGCTGCAAATGCAAACTCTTACCTGCTTAAGCATTGAGTTAGCAACTCCAAGAGTACACATAAGCGTAGGAGCAGAACGGTCAACAGCAGTACAACGTTGAATTGTTTGTAAAATTTCGAGGGTAGCTTGCTTGTCAAGCTTAGGAATTAAATCCCCTAAACATAGCAAAGCATTGACTCTCACCTTCCAAAAGAAACAAAACAAGCATCAAACTAGATGCGAAGATGAGAATTTATAGACTTCATGCACATAAGATAACTCTCCAGCACATAAAACATATTCCAAGAACATGTACGCGAATGTATGATTAAACAGGATTTGATGGATTATTTATCATCAGACATGGGCAGCAGCAGCATTAATGTTAGAGGCAATCAGAATCTAAATAAAGAAGATGTGGACGAGAAGACAGAGCAACCAACGCCAAAGTGCAACTGAAACTTTACCACTCGACTGAAAGTGAAAGACCTCATACGAAAGGTGGACAACCACTATACAAATCTCTAACCTACCATGCGTCAAAAAGTCAAGGTAACCCAGATAAAGACAAAGAAAATAACACACGGTGATCAAGGTGAAAAAAAATAATAGGAAACAGTGAGTTTCTGATTCAAAAAAAACTGTTAAAAGAGTCGTATAAAAATTTTTGAGTCAGGCCCCTTGGTACCCTTCCAATGAATTTGCTATTAAATACTCCAAAGAAAATGAAGTTCGTGAACGAGTCAATACAATGAGTCCGGATAAAGAAAACAATAACTTGGTGACAACTTCCCAATGATCTGAGTCTGACCACATGCTATTGTAAAGGATGCATATTAGACATACATACCGCAGCAACAGTCGTTTTAAGCGCTAAGCCATGAACTCGAGGCAAAATTGCTTGCTTGACTAGCTGCATAAAATAGCAAGAAATTAGCACGTTTTAAGCACTAAGCCATGAACTCGAGACAAAATTGCTTGCTTGACTAGCTGCATAAAATAGCAAGAAATCAGCACCTACAGTGAAGAGCATTAATGCTGCCAACAAACGTCATCAATAACTGTTCATGAAGTTCTATATACACAGGAAAAATAGTCGACCTAAGCAAAGGACAAATTCCTCTATCAGTTGATGAATGTTCGTTAAAACCAAACATCTATTGCTTTTAGCAGTAAAATCTTGAATTCAAACAGCCGCATAATTCTATACCAAAAAGCCACCATAATGGAACCAGATCAAAAAATCTATAGATGCTAGCATGTCAGCCAAGATCCATCACAACGAATTTTAGTGAACTCTTCTGAGTTCTAAACATAGAATCTGTTTGTTTTCCCAATCAATGCCACATCTAACTAGACAAGTAATAGAGAGGTCTACGGACTTCTGATTGTGCAGTAAGCCACATGGAAATTAAGTCCAGAAGGTTATCAGTCTAATATCTTGACTTTTCAACTTTCCGCTTTGAAAAGGACATAAGATCATGGTCTGGCTTGACCCAAGGGCTTGTCATTCAATTGGATTCTGACATTCCTAATATCCTTTTCACTGCAGTAAATAAAGAAGCTACATGAGCTGATCGCTTGAGTAAAGTTGGTTGAAGCATACTTGGTCCTCCTGAAGCCCATGTAGAAATAACAGGAAAGGTATATTCAATGTTCCACTTAACAATGTTTAAAATTATGTGCCGCTATTTCGTGAAAACATCTGCTATTCCTCTGGACCTATACTATCCAAAGTCTAATGCTTCTCTCTATATTTTCAGATCAACCTTTCCAAGCCCCAAACTCCAAATGTACCAAAAGTAGGAATAATGCAATCCATGTAAGAGAGATAGGTTTGCTTGACCCAACAGCAGCCTCATTTACTAAGATTATCAATAGTCAAAACATTTTTCTAGACCCTCCAAAGCATATTAAAAAAAAGCCTGGGAAGTTTTCATAGAAGGAAAATTAAGATGGATTATAACTGAACCAAGTTACTCTGAGCTACTCGAGACTGACCTGTATATTAGTTGAACTCAACTCGATTCTTCTCTTAAACTAGAGGTTGATAAGGCTTGACTTGAGTAGTAGCATTTTATATAGAATTTAATGTGTTTCATTTGTAAGTATTTCGAAGTGCTAATGATTTTTTTTTTTCAAGTTTATATGATATTTTAAGAATTTGAGTTCAAGCTCGAGACTCAGTTCAAAAGCTTAACATGAGCTTATTTTTTAAAAAAATTTACAGTCAAGTCCAGATGAGTTTGAGCCTATAAGAAAACTTAATCAAGTCCATCGAGCTTGTGAAAGCAAAGCTTGAGACAAGTATCGAGCTGTGCATACTAGAAGCAAGTCGAGCTCGAGTATCAAACTGCCACTACTCAACTCATCTATGCCCTAACGAGACTGCTAAATGCCATGTCCCATAGATATCCATATGCATATAAAAAGTCCTGATTTCTAGCATAAACAGGAGTAAACTAGTTGAACAATAGTTTAGATATTATTGGGTCATGCAAGGACAGAAGTTCATAGGTATGAGTAACCTTATTAGGGAGATACGTGATGAAACAGCAAGAAAATGGCAAAGAAAATGCTAAAATAACAAGCAAGGAGTTACTAAGAAGCATCATTTTACATGTGTAGATATATCACCTAAGACTTTTCCTAAAGTGATGCAGCAACTTCCATTGTAAGACTTTTCCTGAAGTGATGCAGCAACTTTCATTGTCCAAACAACCACTTTGTCTTTCATTCCCAATTTCATATCAGACAAGGCTACGTGCATGCAACATTGCAAAGAAGCTTTAACAAAAGTTTAACACAAGTAGCACTGTTGCTCAGAGTAAAGAGGTAATTACCGAAATATCTAGCTGCTTGGCAACATACGCAGATTTTTTCAGGACTTCCTCTTGTATGCGGGCATCAGTATCGTCATAAGCTTGAACCAATAATGGCAGTACATGAGATATTAACTGCTCCTGACTAGTCTACAACAACATTCAGGCCAATGTCATGATCACTAACATTGGATATAAGGCATATACATGATAGAAGAAATTAAGGTACACAAGTAGCACTGTTCCTAGGAAAACCTAATATGGACAGGGAGTATTTATTGATACATCTGAAAAAACAGAACTCACAATCCCTAGGTTGCATAAGAAATAACTTGAACTTTCATGAGTCCACACATACTAATTTGATAGAGTCAACAAGTAATTTAACTAATCCTGTTGGGACAGGAAAGCAAGCGTCTCAGAAAGGCTATAATTTGCATGATTATTAGCACACATTAGGCCCGCCCACTTCGAAAGTCGAAAGAAATCTAGTCATAGCAGAAGCAATTGAAAGCAACTAATTTGTCATCGACCGTTAGCAAGGAAAAAAAAAATCAAAGATCACACTAAGTTTATCGGTAACAGACTCCCTCGTGAAAGGAATGATGGAGCAGTTGAACTTCAAACCACTACTTCAAACACACAATTGCAATGTTTAGAAAAAGATGTCCTTCACACAAATGCCAATAACAGTTTGAGCAAGTTAAAGACCTGATTTTATGGTAATTCATTGGGTTTAGTTAACTGATGATGCTTGAAAAGTAAAGGGAAGTACAAAGTAAAGGAACCCAAGCAACTAAAGAGATATATGGGCAAATTATTTCCTGATGGACAGCAACTGACTGCCATCAAAAGAACTGATTCATCCAAAATTGAAGGGGAATGGCTTGTATATATGTACATAAATCTTCCTAGTTTCTCCACCCAGAAAATGCCACTTAATTTGGAGGAGGAATAACATCAGAGATCTTTCATACGGTTTCTTCCAATCTCTTTTTGCAGCAACCAAACCAGTTGACAAACCAGAGGTCAATCCAGATATGACAGTTATTATCATCTCCAACCAACACAAGAAGCTCCTCTTCAATGCACAATAATGTTAGAGAAATCTCAGCTCCCCCATTTCACTTAAGCAATTACCTTGTTGATAATTAGGTCTGCGTACTTCACGAGTAGTAGCAGTGTCTCACCGGAAGCAGAACTGAGGACAGGAACGAGTGCTGGCAGCGTAGATAACTCAAAATCATTTTTATCCTACGAAAGGAATTGACAATGTCTGAGAACATAAATTATATAATAAATCAAAGCTTTCACCACATATACTTTGGCAAAAGCCAACATCCAACTGGACGGGATATATGCACACACACATGCATCACACTTAGCATAAATTCACATTTACCCTTGCATGAACAGACACAAGCAACCATACAAGGGAATGCGAATTCTAGTGATGGCAGAAGTGGTCGGCAGGGTCCAGAATTCTGTCGACCCAAGACATAAAAATACAAAGACTGGGACAAGCTATATGGATTATGATCCTAGACCCAAAGGAGGTTTAAAGTCTATCCTTAAATATAGCCAAGATGGAGAAACTATGGTTGTTCCTTCAGGCTCATCCTATCTGGTACACAGCAACAGTTAATCCAGAATCCAGGAAGCCAGTCAAGATTCCAACAACTTATGTTAGTTTTAGCTAAAACTATCCCTCAAAGTGCACATGACTGATTTTGTACCCATGTCCGATGTAAAGTAGGTAATTCTTCTATTTGGCTCTGCAAAAGACATGAGGACAGAAGTTCAACATCTTGTAAGTCTCTAGTCCTCATAAAACTCTCATTCTACTTTTTGATTCACTGAGGTCTCTCTTCTCCAAAAATTACCATTATGTGGGGAAAAAACAAGAGAAATGAGAAATTTCACTTTGCCAACTCAATGTTTATGATGATTTCTTCTTCTCTTCTGCACTAGATAGAAGGGTATACCTTTAGACAAATCGAGGCCTTATTCCTAGGAGTTTTTCTATATTTAACTGTTCAGTTCTCAATCCTATACCTATTCTCCCAATATAAATTTACATCGAAGGATGCAACCTCTAAAACTAAGGCACTCATCTTCTTCAGACATTTTGAAAATATATTGTAGAAAGAGACCAACATTTTAGATCATGTATAGCAGGTGAAACAAATTGCATCAACCCTAAGTTTGTGTTGAAAAAACTTATTGGCTTTTCACTAAATCATGGTCTTCTCCAGAAAAAGACAACATATATATGCTATCCATCTATTCAGAAGATTGAGGTGCAAAACAAATATATTCAGAAGATTTGAAATGAAAAGGATCCAAGCAATCTATTCACTGTGCCAGTTGAGCGAAAATTATTCCTCGCAAAGTAAGAGAAACGAGGATTATTGCAGATAGCTGCTTGCCTATATCATTCATAGCTATACGAAATTAACTTTTCATAGGTTTTGGTAGATTCCCACTGTGAATGAAGAGCTAAATCCTTCAGTTGAGGTTGAGTGTGCCCCCGTCCTAATTATTGTTTCACAAAAATCAAATCTAGCTTCATCAGAGGAACAGATAAGTCAATTTCTCCATTAATCATTTTTTTGGTTCATAAAACTTCACTTTTGAAGGAAAATAAAGACTTCTATCCTCATTTCTTTTCTTTTACAATGTATGCAAGAAAAATTACAGAAGCCAATCTGTAAACCTAGCATGCAATCCTTACTGTACAACATTTGTTCCCAAAGTTAAAGACTTAGGCCAAGTACCTGAGACTCTGCTATTGTAAGAACCATGGGTAGTATCATCGGTTGCATCACCAGATTCCGAAGTTCAGCACAAAGTGGTGGCAAAACCTATATGGAGATGATCAAAAATCTTTCTTCAGTCAAGAAGAACGAAAAAGATGTACAAATCTAGAGCAAAATACAGAAAACTAGAGTTGAAAACCAAAGGGCTAGATGAACTTGAAATTCTTTGTTGCGTTACACCAGAATGTAGTATATTTGACAAAACACTCTGCTGACAATAAAAAGTTTGTCCCCAGCCAACCTCTCTCCCCTCTTTGTTTGCTATCAGACCAATAAGAAGTTTGTCCAGGGCTATGACCCATCATAATTTTACTTCTGTTTCTCTTTACTCAAATAACAGCATCTGGGTTCTGAATTACTCAAATATTGACTGTTTTTCTATTGACAAGATGCAGGAACTGAATTGCCCATCATTCGGAATATTCATAATAATAAAGGACATTCAACACATCAAATAAAATCCTTCTTGGCCTTTATTTGAAGAGAATTAATAAAATCATATATCCCTTTTAGCAGGAAATTTGATAAGCAGACACACGTATCCTCCATTTACATCTGAATAGCCAAATTTAGAATAGGTATTGGGATGGGACACTTTATCAGTTGAACTACATGATTCATTGCTATTAGCGATTCATAAGAGACAGTATATAGTAAATACATCATGTAAAGGGAACTGTCTCATTAAAATAACATTAATTAGTTGATGAGCAGGTTAATCCACAAATGTATACAAAGAATAATAGAAATCAAAAATACAGTAGCAGTCATTGATGTATTTTATGTTTTTAACAACCAAAAAAAAAAAATCAAACCTTATACCGCAAAACCCGAGAATCAAAATCTTTCCACATATCTGATAGTGCTTTCAGAAATTCAGATTTCTGCATATTGTCTCTTTCCTGCAAGAACACAAGATTCATCATGATTTGTATATCTTAATTATCCAGCCAAGAGTGAGTCAACAAAATACTATAACTATGCATACAAGCATGTGGTCAAGGAAGCGAAGAGCTCTCAACCTCGTGTCATCGCGAAAAAATGGAGAACCTGCCAAAAAAGGAATTTGAATCTTAAATAATTAAAGAAACAGATGTCATTGCAAACATACAAACGAAGGATATGAAGTTCATCTAAGCTGTAATTGAACAAAAAAGCATGTCCTTCGTCATTTTCTTTGTAAGTAAAGAAAGGAAAATCTAAAAGAAGCTCTACTCCTTATAACCCATGTTGTTGACAGCTAGCAATTGCCTCTAACTCTGCTGCTCCCAGCTTCAATAGAATTACACATGGCCAATCACCCCACTTCCAGCCAAATGCTTCTTCATCCCTTAATTACCAAGAACCCATCCTATAGACAAACTGTAAGTTCTATTTCTGCTTTTCTTCCAAGGAGTTTCACTTTATAATTAGTCTCATCTTGTGGAAGAAGAACGTAAAATTATTAAGAAGAGAAACAGAGAATCAGAAACTAAAGAGAAGACCTCCGTTCTCATGGTTAATAGGACATCTCTCTTTGGGGTTATGAGGACCTTCAAGATGGACAAGGAATACCCCGAGAATTTAGCCATCAATTCAAAACTACCATTCCCTTCACGTACCGAACAAATATAAAAGATATCTAAGCCGTACCAACTGCACATGGTACTAATAACCAGAAACCATAAAGTGAAGATCAATTAATTGACTTTACTAGACATTAATTTGTCTCTTCAGATTTGTAAATCGCCCCTTTTTTCACTAATACGGCATCAATCATCAAAAAAAAAAAAATCAAGTAACAACCTGTAAAATCAAGTGCGGTAGGCCTGAAAGATTCATTTGCTGAAAGCATTCTGTGCAAGTCAGGAACTAACTCAGGAGGAATGGTTGAGAAAGCTTCCTTTGATAAGTATGTCAACGTATTCATATACTGCGCATAGCACACCCAAAGCAAAACACATCAGTAGAGCACCATATATC
This sequence comes from Psidium friedrichsthalianum, assembly GCA_019149425.1. Classification (NCBI taxonomy): domain Eukaryota; kingdom Viridiplantae; phylum Streptophyta; class Magnoliopsida; order Myrtales; family Myrtaceae; genus Psidium; species Psidium friedrichsthalianum. Next base: position 8,129 of record JAGVVM010000343.1, on the reverse strand, counting down.
GAGAGAGATCCCATAGAAATATTTCTGTCCACCAATACCCCTATACGGCCGCACAATTGGGTTATCTAGATAGAAGGACAATCCCAACGTTTGATAGAAAGGTACCATTTTGACATTGTTATGGCAGTCAAACAAAGGCTTGCGAGAAATTAAGTGGTAAGCAAGGCATCCAAAGCTGAATATATCAGAAGCACGCCCAGCTGAAGCTGTTTTGCTCCGGACCAGTTCAGGAGCAGTGTAATTGAGTGATGGCTGCAAGGGCAGTACAGAATCCTCCACATCATATTCCTGCATGATCATCACAAAAGCTGGCATAAGTAATCAAACTGCCATCATTTTAATATCCGCAATGACATACTGAGCAAAATGAAAGAATTGTGCCGCACACAACTGTCAGGACTCGAATACAAGAGAATTTTCAGTCTATCTCCACAGTTTTCCAGCATTAAGTAAAAGATCGAGAATGGTTGGGGTAGCAAGAGGACGAGAATCAAGTAGGGAGAAACTGAAAAAACACAATCAGCCAGTAACTAATAGTCAAGATTCAGTAGAATCATCATGAATAAAGGAAAAAGAAAAGTAACTTTCACCAACATGTATTGTGAGATCAAAAAATAAGAAAAGGAACGTGCAACGGTTATGTCTCAAAGAATAGAGAGATGAAAACAAAGTCATTCTTCTTCACTCGTCATGTTACTGAATTATCTACATACAGAATAATGGAAGGGTTGCAGGCTAGATGAATCCCCCAAGGCCTGGTCTGAGGAAATGGCAAAACCAAATCCACCTAGCTTCCAAGCTCCACTTGACGTAATAAGCACATTCTGCAAAAACAATGTTCCGACGAATTACTTATGCATGTCCAAAAACCCATCTACTCTTCGATCTAGGATTAAAGAGCAAAATTACATGATTTTACTTAGAAGTGTTGAAACATCAACCATTAAAGGAAAAGGAGGAGTTTTTCCACATGAAGGGGGAAAATATTAAGTTGGGAGTGCAAATACCCTGGAAAGCATCATGAAGACATTATGACAAGAATTTTGGGGAACGTAAAGTTATACGATTATGTGAAGGTAAAGTCCTTCTTATAGGACTTCACATCTAATATAGAAGGCAACTATCATGTCACTAAATAGTGGTGACAAGAAATAAACATGCACCCGAGCAAAGAAGAAGATAGCATTCCGCTAAAAGATCCTCTTAGCTCCAGTATTAACAATGAAGCATAACAAATTAGTCACATTATGTGATCCAAGACAGAAAGAAATAACTCAACACTACACTATGTTTCTCTTCCAATGATGTTTCTCTTCCAATGATCCTAAGGCAAGTTCAGGGACAAGAAATGGTGCGCAAAGAATTAACCTCTGGTGATATCGACCGATGTATGAGACATGCATTGTTGTGGAGAAAGTCCAGCGATTCTGCTATTTGTAGTAAACCGTGCTTCACCTCTAACAACCCCATCTCCTGCAAAGAAGACACATATTGACTAAATTAAAAGAAGAAAAGCCTGAATGAATAGAAAGACATGGGACACCAAGCCCCTCCTCATTTTGCAATTCTTAGCACCAATATCCATAAATTACATCCAGACCTCTATAGATCCTAGCTAGCACTCGTAGGAACTTAGAGAAGATGAGCCAAAAACAAGGGTTTATGGACATCAATATGCTTTCTTAAATAGCTGTGCTCCATCCAAATGCAGAAGTTTCTTGTAAGAATAAATTGAAGATAATAATAGCCATCCTCAGAGAAGACATTATGCATTAAATGAAAAAAGCACGTGCTAAATGTCATTAGAGAAGTCCCATAAATATAGCAGGCTCCTACTTTGCCTCCCCATCTGAATGAAGGAAACGGTCTTCCTGGACTGTTCGAGGTATTCACCTTACCCTCTCCTGGACCAAGATTAACAGGAGGCTTGTGCACCAGACACGCTCCTTCTAATTCAATTTCCACAAATATTCCCATCAAACTACTGTTCACCTTACCCTCTCCCAAACTAAGATTGAAAGGAGACCTGCACACTAGATACGCTCCTTCTAGCTCAATTTCTGTATGAATTTCTATCAAACTAGTTATCAAAAAGAGGTCCTATCTGAGTCGCACCAATGTAAACTATGCAATCAGCTTAATCAGTACTGAGAATCACCAAAAATAAATTAACTATAAGGTCAGGTGAGCAAAAGCTAACAATAGTTGCAGGAAGCAAGTGATCGGAGACATGACAACGCCTCTAATTGTCGAAGCACGTAAAATGCAATGAACGAACGCCTTTCCACTGTTGCCGGCAACTGATAAGAAATGAGGAGAATCTGACAAGAACACGAACCATGCCCTTAAGCTCCTTAGGAACCTTGGGAACATTCTCCAAATTGCCCAGCGCATTGGCGACAGACGCGAACAGGGGCTCGGTGACCATGGCCATGGCATACTTGCCCTCGTCCAGCGCCTGCACAACGTGGACCACCCCCGGATGCCGGAGGCGCACCAGCCGCGCCGCGTCCGCCCGAACTATATCCAAGAAAGCGTCCTCCGCGGCCTTGGATAGCCCGGCGCGCGCGCGCGCCTCGGAGAGGACGCGCTTGTCGAGGACCCAGACGCAGACCTGGGGGTACTGGTGGGCGCGGGCGGAGTCGCGAGAGGCCCTGGCGGAGTAGAGCTTCCACGCGAGGGCGGGGCCGGCGGAGCCGATCTGGTCGATGAGGTCGTAGTCCTGGAGGGGCTTCGGGCCGGCGACCTCCTGGACTGTCGTCTGCACAGTCTTCTCGATCGCGGCGCCGGCCTTGGCGAGGGCTTGGGTTAAGGTCTTCATGTTGAGAGCCATCGGATCACGCTAATTGAAATCGATACTCGTTCGGATGTCGATCCGTGTATGCGCGTGGGTGTAGATCGATGATCCTGTTCGCCGGACCTTCGAAATGGGGAGGAGGAGGGAGGTGGTGGAGGCGGCGGCGGGCGGTGGCGGGCGGTGTCTCTTCTTGTTTTCTTCGTTTTCTTCTTCTTCTCCGTCCGGTCTCCTCCGCCTCTGGGTTGCGCTCTTTCTCTTCGCTTCTCTGTGGCTCGGGAAATGAATCTATTTTATTCGAAAGAATTTCATTAGCCCCGTAAAACACAGCAGCAGAAGGAGAAGAAAGTGACGCCATTCCTCCCTCGTTTCTCGTCCTTTTTTCTATTTCTTTTTTAATTTTTTTTCTTCCCCAGCTTTTTTGGTGGTTGCAAGGGCGCAATCGGATTCATGAACGGCTTGCTTGACTTCCGAGGAAAAATTTATTCCACCGTCCTAATGCATGTTCCAATATTAACATGAACCTGACATACCACAACCTGATTCCAATCCATAGACCGTCAAATCTCTGCACTTCCCTTCTACTTGACATTACGTTTGGTCGTTGGGATATAAGCCAAAGTAAAATATATTATCATGTATTTGGTAGTTGTCCAGTATAGAATAAAAGAAATATAATGGAATATAATTTGGATAAAAATATCTTAAAAGAGATGTGGGATAAACTAATATAAGATTTCTTCAAGAGAACAAACCTGAGGAGAACTAGATTTTTTTCACATCCACTACCTTTCCTCTATATTGAGCCACCTCTCCGCTTAGTCGAACCGCCTCTCCGGTGGTGGTGCCATACTGGGGTCTCCGGCCGCAAAGCTAAGTATATCTACGATCTTATTCTTTAATTGATTGTCTGGTATGACATGATATCACGTCCCTCGCTCTTTAACTGCTTGAACTTTTTCAAAATTCCAAACGGACCTTGATATATTACAAATAACTCGAGGTTGATCATCCACTTTTAAGGTAGCTCTCTTAGACCACCTGCATGAGTGCATCTTCAATTTATGAAAAGAGGCTAAATAATTAAATTATTCAACACTTCTTTACTCATTTGACAAGACGACAAACAAGGCCAGTGGATCACTCTCGAAGGATTTGACTGCAAATCAAGACCTCTCAATTCTATGGGGATTGATCTGTCGATGTTGTGCCCAAATTCAAAAGACACAAACCTCTGCTCAATAATAACTCATTCATAAGAAGCCATCACCGAACAATTTCTAAAGCATCCTGATATTTTAGCAAAATAGATTCAATCTCAGTTGCACATTGCCTCTACTTATCCAACTTTAAATTCATAATTCGCCAAACAGTAAATATAATATGATAAAATCTTGGAATGTATTATCTTATCCTATTCGGTTCTATCTTCACTAGAAATCCAGATGACTAAATACAGTCCGAAATATCCAAAACAATATGCTCGGGTAAATATTGATTTTGCTCTCCTTAGCCCTAGAGTTGGCACACGTTAAACCCAAACCTTAAAAAAAATTATGTTATACTTAAGATAATTTTCTAGAAAGTCCTAGACATATTACACGGCAGCCAATTCCATCGTAAACACTTCAATTGTACTAACCAATTAGACAATTTTAAATGAAAATCACTTATATGATGAATTAGGTGAAGTCAACTAGGGGTGTACAAAGGAATCAAAAACCGAACTAAACCGGCCCAAAACTAGTGGTTCCTAGGAAAATTGGTTCGGTTCCCTATTTCACTAAATTAAAATTGGTGAATACTGGTTTGGTTCTCGATTTCAAGTGTGGAACTGTCCACTCACCCATCCGGATCGAACTGATAATATATAATATGTACTATTTAATTTATAACTTGAAAAAATGAAAAATTATAAATCTCTAATCTGAAACTTGTTCATCTCATCCCAAACTCTCACCTCGGGCTCTTTGTCTCCATCTCTCGACTCACAACCTTAACTTTCAACTCACGGGTGCACCTCCAACCATTTATTGCCCCCCTCTCTCCTTCTTAGTAGCTTCCATTTGCTCGGTGGAACCGGTTTCATGGATCTACCTAGGATCCGGACCGTGGGTCTTGTCCTCAAGTGGGTTTATGGAATCAACAGGTGGTTCCCAATTTCAATTATTCGAAACTGGCACTTGGTAGTTGGTTTTCTAAGGTGGGAATCGCCCACCCAATGTATGCTCACCCCTAACGTCAACTGTTTTACATGACACAACCGATGACCCTCGCTTGATCTGGATGAGGGCGTGGTAGCTCTCATCGGCCTTAGACAAGAGCACCTGGCCCTCCCCCAAATCCAGGAGAGGTTGTGGACACCCATGCTCGTGGCTAGTAAGAGTCAACTAGCGACCTTGCCAACTCGAAGTTACAAAAGAAAAGAAAAGAAAAGAAAATTAACAAATTCTAAAAAACTTATAATATTATCTATGTCAACATCAGTCATGCCGTGTAGGATAGTCAATGCTTACTAGACTGACACATCAATGATTTATGTCCAGAATTAGTCAGAATGACTAAATTGACAAAATGTCTAAAGATTTACAACTAAATTGACACAATTAAAATGTTTAAGACTAAATTAGCCATTGTTTGGGTTTAGGACATTTTGGATAATTTTGGGAATTTTACACTCTCAAATTTAACTTTTATCATAATTGTTAATACCGTCGGCATAAAATGTGCTTACAAAGGTTAAAGTGCAACATGTGTCTTCAATTTTCGAATGAAATTCTTCTTTTGCCCCTAGTTTGCATAAGTAACAATGTAAGATGCAAGGAAAATTCAAAATAAAGGCCAAAGTGTCATTATTTTCTCAAATAAGAGTCTAAAGTAGCATTTGTTTCAAATAAAAACTCGAAGTACTCTCTCCGTCTCAAACAATGGTCTGAAGTGTCAGTGCCTTTTCAAATAAGGGCTTGACCTTGCTAGCTTCCGACCAACTTAGGGCATTTTCGTCAACATATAATTTTAATCTAATTTTTAGTTAAATTAAAATCAAATTAAAAGAAAAGTAAAGAGAGAGAGAGAGAGATAGGCGAGAGGAGGTTGCCCTCCTGTCTGTATCTCTCTCTTTTTTTAACTTTTAAATTTTTTAAAATTTTTGAAAAACTATAAATGGAAAAAAAAACAAATAAAAAGTGAAATATAATACTAAATGATCAAAATACCCCTACTTAACCGGTGAGTCGGACTCTTTTTTTAGACTAATAAGGTCACTTTATGCCATTATTTGAAGCAATGTCCACTTCATACCCTTATTTGGGATAATAAAGATATTTGAGATCCTTATTTGAATCATGGTCGATTTCATGCCCTTATTTGAGAAACTGAGGGCACTTTGGACACTTTTTTGAAAATTTCCCTAAAATACATGTTAAGATAATTTGGGACTAGCAAACCTTGCAAGTTGCAATAACAAAAATACTATCAAAATGATCAAATTACTGAGAAATCTTTTTGATTTCTTATAATCAGTAGCCACTAATTGTTCTTCTACTTAATTTTTGCATTTACCCTTTTAAAGTAACCCGTAACCTTTTTCCTAAATAGATTTATTAATTTGGAACTTTTAAGAGTTAATAGTGGCAAATTTTCTATTTCTAAAAGTTCGCTTATCTAAGCTAATTAGCATGGTGCGGAGGTCATCGTGATTGGAGTTCCAAATGAGTTATTTTGATATTTACGTTCCGTTTGCAAGCTAAAAATTGAATGATTAGGAAACATTCTCATAAAAGTAACCACTTGTATGCTTAAAATAATTAGTCAATAAAAAATATTATTATTTGTATATAACAATTTATATTTGAATACTTTTGTGAATAATGAAAATATTTTCATTTCTGTAAGAGATACAAATAATTAATTTTAAAAAATAGATTATTTATTTTCGCAATATAGATGAAGCTTTAAACATGATGAGAGATGAATTCAAGGTTACGTGGTAACGCAAACATCAAGAGCAAGTGCCCTGCTTAAGCTGTCTTTTGCTGGTGGATGGTGGAAAATTGTTAAAAAAGTCATAAATCTATTGCACTTTTGTCAATTCAGTCCTAAACGTTTTAATTTTGCCAATTCAATCGTAAACGTTTTGCATTTGTGTCAATTCAGTCATAACTTTTTTTTTGCGTAATTCAATCAATCCGACAAATTTAACCGGCCGACAGGAGTGATAGGGTAAATTATAATGATATTTAATGATTTCTTCAAATTTTGTTTTGCTTTTTTTTCTTTTTTTTCTTTTTTTGAGTTCTTCCTCTTTCCTCATAGTCGATCCTCATTCGATGACTGATTGGAGGACAAAGGGCCGATAGGCATTGGTGGCCGATGCAACTGGGCAGGCTGGGCCACCAAGCCATGGCGGTCGCCGATTCTTAATTCCACAACTAACTTGTGAGGACTATTGAATGTTCACTGGTGTTCACTGGACTCGTGGGCAGGGCTCGAGTGCTCGTTGGGAGAGCAGCGATTTGGTTGGCAGCGCTAGCCAGGGCTGCGGAATCGCGGCTAGTATTCGTGACGCTGGAGGAGGCTTGCTTGGACCCACTTGTGAGAACTTAGTGGGACTCATGGGGATCAAATTGGAGCTTCAGCAGAGAGCCTGGGAGTCACTGATCTGGCGAGTCTAGGTAGAGACTATGAGGAAGAAGCAAAAAACGAAAAAAAAAACAACGAAAAAGAAAGAAAGAGAAAACCCAAAGCAAAAAAAAAATGAAAAAATTACTAAAATTACCTCCGCGTTAATTCTATTGGCAAACATTAAGCCGGTTAAAATTTGCCGGAAGGATGAATTGGAACAAATGTAAAAAAGTTTTAGACTAAATGGCACAAAATAAGGTGTAGGAGGAATTAGCACAAATGCAAAAAGTTTAAGTGGAATGTGATATAAGTGAAATAAGTTAGGACTTTTTCGATAATTTTCTGGTGGAGGACAAGGGATGAGGAGAAGAATTATAAAAATCCCCTTCCTGCACGGCCGCGGAAAACCGGGGTGCCAAATGGGCAGCGGTCGAGCGGCACGGCATGACACGGCCATTCGTTTGGGGCCAGCGGGCGCCGCACATCACATCTGCCGAGCACGCGTGAGGAATGTGTTGGGCGAAGCCCTTCGGATACTAAAGATCGTTGATCAGTAATCGCAACAGCCCCAATGTGGAAAGATAAAAAAGACAAAGACATAACAGCACTGGACGACCCAATCACTCGTCGGATCGGAAAACCGGGAGGATCATTTCGACCCGCTTAGGAGAATTGAAGAGACGGGCGGCAAAACAGTAAGCTAGATTTACTG
>JAGVVM010000342.1:0-31291 GCA_019149425.1 Psidium friedrichsthalianum | reverse complement strand
TTTCCCTTAGAAACGACTCGGTCTAGAGGGATCCCACGAAAGCAGCTGATTTGATTAAACGCAAGCAGGAAATGGGTTAGACATCAATTAACATATTGGAATCAAAAAAAAACAAGATGATCTGTGGGTCGAGATCTCAACTTATTTGAAAAGTAGAAACCTTCGATGACCCGGCCCTGAAACTCAATGTCGAGGCATTTCCAATCTGCAACAAAGACTCTCAACAGAGCCATTGCGGGAGTACTTCACACTCCCAAAGGGGTCTGCTAGATGGATGTGCAGAAATATCCAAGATTGGTCGCTAATGAAGCTGAAGCAAAAGCCCTTAATTTGCCGGTCTGAAGTTCTAGAAACGAAGAGAGAGCGTGCAGAAGTGTTAAAACATTGAATCTAATGCTGTACGTAACAGATGCAGTAAGCGTACAAGGAATGTAGTTGGGAGGGCCGCAGCAGCTGCCCCTGCTGCCCCTGCGAATGCTTCGTGTTTGAGTTCGATGTGGATCGTGTTTGCGTTGCGTTCTGTGGATCACATGCATCACTCTGCCGGCTCTAGTTCAAGAGTATAGCCAATATAATTAGAGAGTAGTTGGTAGTTGAAGCTTTGCACTTCTCATCAAACCATCACCTAGTCAAATACTCCCCATCAATAAGTCCATTCTTTAGGCTTTTGTAATTTTTTGCGTATGGTAGAACCGTCGAAATCCGAAGGACTTTGTGGTAAAATCATAAATTCAATCCTAAATCTATTATATAAATGTCAATTCAATCCTAAATTTGCCAATTTGCTAGCCATAGATCTTGTTGATGTAGCCATTTACATAAAACGCCATTTCAAGTAAAGTTGCTCACATCAACGTATAATTTATTAAAATAAGACGGATGACGGTGATGGGACGTTGTGTTAGTAATTTCTGGCCACAATTAGTCGAAAGGAAAATTTTGAAATTTTGTGCTAGGTTTTCGGATTACATTGACAAAATTAAATTCAACTGATATCTATACAATAAGGTTACAACTAATTCGATAATAATCACAATTTTCGTGTGCATGGCACGTTCAACCCACTAGATATATTATTCGTCCATTTTGTTTTTTCGCACATGATATTTTGATAGCTAAACAACTTACTTTAACGGACATTTTCATGGCAAAAATATGTATAGAAATAAGCTAAACTGCTTTTATGGTTAAGAAGAACTACCAAAAAAGTCTTGAACCTATTGTAATTGTGCCTATTCAATCCTAAACCCTTTTTGTTGTTAATTGAGTCCTAAATCTTTTGTATGTGTACCAAATCAATTCATTTAGTCGGGCGGCGCTGACATGGATAATTTTTAATAATATCTTAATATTTTCTTTTTTTTTTCTTTCTCTTTATTTTTTTCTTTTCCACTGTGGCAAGTAAGGGTCGCCGGCCATTGGAAGAGGCCATCGCGGCCGCGGGCAAGGCCATGGCAAGGCTTCCCTTGCCTAGATCTAGTGAGGAGGCCTCACCCGTGGCCGCGATGGCCTCTTCCAGTGGCCGGCGAGTTCTGGTGACCCTAGCCATCCATAGCTCATTGGCCATAGTGGGAACTAGGAAGAAAAAGAAGAAGAAATTGATAGAAAATTAAAATTAAAAAAAAAGAATATTATAAATTATTTACGTTAACATCAGCCACTCAAGTGGATAAATGCAAAAATTTTAAAACTCAAGTGAAGAAAAAATTTTAGGACTGAATTGACACAATTGCAATAAATTTAAGACTTTTTTGATAATTTTCCCATTTATGGTTATGCCATCATTGACTTAGAATAGAGAAACTCACAAAAAGAGTATAAAATACAATCGATAATATCTGTCTGGTAAACCCCCGACTTATGTCAATTTGACAAAGTACTCTCTGTTATCACAAAAAATCCTGAAGTTTTCTTACCATGACATCAATACCCGATATTTTTTTATATCACAATAACCAAACTTGTACCAATGTTGCGAAAAAACACAAATTTAGGGATCTTGATGACACAAAAAAAAAAAAAAGCTTGGACATTAGTGTCGTGGTGGGTATGAGTTAGGATTTTTGTTGACAAGATAAAAAAATTTAGATGCTAATATCAAAGTAGACATAATTTAGAGTTTTTTTTTAATGATATTAATCCTCTTTGTAATTTTAATTCACTGGTTAGCAAAAAGCATCACCAGGGTGTGCCAGAAACCTAAAAAGTGAGACCTACCGCTTCGACCCCCGTCAGATCTAAAAGTTTTATTTGTTGTTTTGTTAACCCATTGACACAGGATAAACACCCCGATTATTTGGAGGCCCATGAAATATGATATAAGCTTCATGAGCCAATTTAGTCCTAATCTTCAGCCCGTGTAGACGGCTCTGATTTAGAGCAATTTGCAATATGTGACCAGTCAAATGTTAAATCTGATTCACCAAGACCCCGTTCGTTTGAAGAAAAATTACATCCGAAAAATCGTTTCGACTTTTCGGTGTTCGAGTGATTAAAAATAATCGATATTGTGGTGCAAAACAATAGCCGCCACAGGAAGTATTGGACTTTCTTTTGGGGACTTCTTACTGGAAACTATTTGATCTTTGAAGAATTAGAAGGGCCACGACTGATGTCTAAGCCTTACCTAATTAAATTGACTACCTTGGTAGAATAATTAATTGTTGGTATGCAAATTCAACAACTACATTGTCTAACACAACCGAGCTGTACAGAAAGTTAGACTTGTGGCCACCAATCTAGTGAGGAGGGAACTATTTATTGACGTTGACCCAAACTTAACCAAGGTGATTACACATTGAATATAGAAGAGACAAGCAAAATGTATTTTGACCGACTTTTATTTTTCCTTTTGGAGGAAAAACTAAAATTATGGAAAATTGTTGCTTTTGATTATATTCTTTTTTGGGGGAGTATCACGTGATGCTCCAAAAGTGAATCCCAAAAATGTCTTGCATTCAACATCATATGTGAATCTCTTTTCCATTTTCTTTTGAATTTTGGAAAGAACGAGAATTACGTATAAAGGTCTAACTATGCAACTAAGTTTTGATTTACAATTATTCCTTAAGAAAATCGTTTGTCTGAACGCTATCTTTTTTGGCTTGAGTTGCAAACACCACTTAAGAACCATTTCTGCAGATTACAGATCAATTGAAGAAAACAAAGCCATATGCATTCAATTAATTAGCTTGAGAAATGGCAAGAAAACGGGTAATCAATTAGTTGATAATCCCTTTTTATGACGGAGCGAGAAGATGGAATTAAAGGAAAATATTGAGCACTAGAAAAGAAAAAAAATATCAATCAGACCGATAAGTTTACATATATGTGCAAACCGGTTACACTCATTTCATGTATACATGCAAATACAGGGAAAATTATCCAAAAAATTTTAAATCTATTGTAAGTGGATTTAAATCTTTTAATTGTGTCAATTTAGTGATAATCCTTTTGACGATTTGCCAATTTAGTAATAAATTTTGCAATTATGTCACTTATGACCCTCAACCTTTCGAAATTCCACCAATTTATTGATAAACATATTATTGGAATGATTGAAAGAAATGACTACATTGACAAATTATAAGAGATTTAGAACTAAATTGGCAAATCGTCAAAACGTTTAGAAATGAATTGGCACAATTTAAAAGGTTTTTAATAAATTGGTAAATCGTCAGAAGGTTTGGGACTCGATCATCACGATTGAAATGTTTAGCATCAAATTGACCTCCGTAAAATAAGTTTAGGGATTTTTTGGATAATTTTCCCCGCAAAAACATACGTGCCTCGTGATCGTCATTGTTGCGGGTGCATATCTCTGTTGTTTCTAGCCATAAGACGATAAGAATTCCAAAATCATCGTTATTTCGTTAAGATCTCTTCTTCCAACGAGAGAAGATCAAAAACAGATCCAGATGATCGAGTTGTTATGATACCAGTGCTGATTTTAGCGAGCCATTCTTGATCGGGTGGTGAAACTTCTCTGATCAAGCTCAAGAAAGCTGGCAGCGGGAGGAGAGCAAGCATCGGGGCTCAAACAGATCTGAATAGCACGCTTCTGTTTCCGCCATTAATCCCGGCACACATCTCTTATTTTGTCTCGGGAAAGTCCCCCAAAAGAGGGCAAGTTAAAAAGAGAGAGGGAGAGAGAGAGAGAGAAAAGAACAGATCTGTGTGCATCTTTTCTTCTCTACGCGCGCACAGTTGTCGCGCAAAGCTCTGTATTAATATTTCGAGTGCTTGGCATGGCAAGCATTCATTGCCCGTGACACGAGGATAGGGTTTTTTTTTTTTTTTTCACTTTAGCTAATGAAGGTTGGATTGGATTTGCTCATGACATCCAAAAGATACCTGCACATCAATAGCCCGTGAAATTAAGGAGACCAATTAAATATAGGGAGAGTTATCAAAGAAGTCCTAAACTTACTGTAATTATGCCAATTTACTCATAATTTTTTTTTCCCCAATTCAATCCGTTTGACTTGCCAGCATTGGCGTGGAATTTTTTTCTAATAATATCTTAATATTTGGTGAATTTTTGAATTATTTTTTTAATAGTTTTTTCTGCCTTTTCTTTTTTGTCTTGTGGACGGTAACCCCTGTCGGCGGAGGTCGCTGACCCCTGGGTGAAGGCTCGCAGGCCCTTGCTACAGGCCCAAAGCCCAAAAAAAAGAAAAGAAAAGAAAAATTATTTGAAAATTTTAAAAAATATTCAAAATTTTGAGAAATATTAAAATATTATTAAAAATTTACCGTGCTGATCAAATGACTGAACAAGCATAATTGCAAAAGGCTTATGATTGAATTGACACACAATTACAGTAGGTTTACGATCATTTTGGTAATTTTCCCTAAATATACGCTAGGAAACAACAATGTGTTTAAGGTTCGTTTATTTCGTGAAAAATAAATAGTTTGTAAAATATTTTTATAAAATTAATTGCTTCTACCACTTGAAACAATAAGTCAATGGCAAATGTTATTATTATTGACCACAATTTATATTTAGATATTTTTCTTCATTTGTCTTAGCAAGAGATATAAACAAATATTTTTATGAAAATATTTTTTAAATTATTCATTTTTCGTGAAACAAACAGAGCCTTAGTGTTCTCTAATCGATTGAAAAAGTATAGGATTTATCAGGGAAATTACCAAAAAAGTTTTGAACTTGCTGCAATTATGTCAATTCAGTTCTAAGTTTTTATATTTATATCAATTCAGTCCTTTCCTGTCAATTTTGGAAAATCGTTGAATGGCTAACATTTACTTGGTGCGATCAGTGCTGACGTGAGCAATTTTCAATTATATTTTAGTATTTTTGAATTTTTTATTTCTTTTTTTTCTCTTTCTTCTTTTGGCAACCGGCTGGAGGAAGGAAAAGAAATACAAAAATATGAAAATCAGAAAAAAAATATTAAACTATTATTAAAAATTATCCAAGTTAGTAACGGTTGGTCAAATGGACTGAATTGATATGAATGCAAAAAATTTAAGACTGAATTAGCAAAAAAAAAGATTTAAGACTAAATTGGCACAATGATAATAGATTTAGATCTTTTTGGTAATTCTCTTGATTTTACCCACTGAGTTTCCCGGTTGGAGACCATGTTTTGATCTATAGTAAAAATTAATATGGCCTTGGTTCTTTTATCATCCATAATACTTAACAAACCGTAATTTTGCCGTAAGAAATTTCGGTACTTCCAAGCTATTAAATTAGATTTAAAAAATCTAAGTAAGTATGAGTTAGGTAAGTTGGTGGTGTGCATCAATCTCTTATTCTTAAACTCTTCTCTTTGTCATACCTCCGAAAAGATATTGCACCTTAGGTTATTTTTAAAGATAGTTATATGTCCTTTCTCAAATGGAAGGGGACAAAAAAGATGGGTAACATAAATAAATAAATAAGAAAATCGCTAGATCATTTCTACACTTTATAAGAAAACTTCGATGACTTATGCTTTCAAACGAAATTAGAACAAAAAAAACGTAAATGAAAAAAAATTTTGGTGCTCGATTATTTCGTGAAGAATTGATAGTATTGAGAAATCAACAGCCGAAATAGTGTAGGAATTTAGGAATTCATGGCGTTGCAATGGGAGGTGGACTGGGCCACCGGCTGCTCCGAGAAAGGATGCGGGGGGGAGTTGACCAAAATTCCGGTCATTTTGCCGACAGGTCCCGGTTGCCTTTCTCGTGAAGGGTGCCTTCAGTCACGCTGACTGAATCCCCCCCCCACAATTTCTTGATTTTCCATTCCTCCTCAAAATCTCCTTGATCGGCAGAGACGGCAAAACGTTTGACCTCTTCCTCTTTCATTTTTAAGGAGGAAAAAAAAGAAAAAACTCGACTCCTGAACTCACTCGCGACAGTTTTAGATTGTACAACAGCAAAAGGCCAATCCCAAAGTTCATGATGTCTTTACGGAAAACATGACATCGCGAACGTAGTCGAGACCGGGTCATCTAAGCAAATCTCGACCGTGGGAGGAGTACAACGGAGGGTTTCGGCCGTGAAATAAAGCAAATCGAATCACGACATTTTCGATTGTGCCGATCGGTTGAGAAGGAAATAAGGAAGGATACTACTGATCATGGAGAAGATAAAAACACCATTTTTGATACAATAGGTCTGCGAGAGCAGAAATTTCATGTGGTTCGTAACCCAATCCTTACACAGATATACTAATCAAGGAGCACCAAGTCATGTATGGACCGGTCTTACCTTAGTGTCATTTTCTGCAAGGTGAGGCTCCGGATTGGCCATTGACCGGCAATCGTCCATGCTGATAGATACTCCAAAACCATGGTGCAATTTCTTCTTCCTTTCCATGGACCCGTTGGCCTTGGTTCCAAAGAGAGATCCTTGGGAACATGTGATGACAGAATGGACCACAGTGTCCGAAGACTCAAAGGACTGCTTAAAAATGACATCTTTTTGTTTCTTTGCTTGCCAATCCATCCGATCATCAAGGACCTCACCATGCCTTGGCTTTGTCTTTTCGCTTTAAAACACAATGATCTATCTCAAATCCCAAATCTTTATGTAAAGCGAAGAAAAAACAAAAACAAGAGAGACAGCATATGTCTGCAGCTGAGGATGAGCATCCTTAGGAAGCAAGATTCATCACATGCAAAAGAGAAAAAGAACCCAACGCACCAACCTGAGATGGACGAAAGTGTCCCTACTGCGCAGAGACTTGCCTCATTCTCTGTTCTTTTTTAAGGTGGAATTAAGATTAATTATAAGCCTGACTGATCTTTCCAGGGGAATATTTACTATGACAGCTCTCCCTGTCTCTGCCAGCTTACAATGCGTCGTTCTCTCCGAGGCAAACAGCGCTACCTTTGTGGATCTTCCAGTTGAGAAAATGGTGGGATTCTGCATAAAGATGTGTTAACTGCTCTGTAGTTTCGAAAAAAACTTCGTGTGGGGATGGGAGGTTATTTGTGTAATTCCAGTTTGGATCTTCTTCCGGTTCATGCTCAAATGATTTGATTCCATGCTTCACGCTTTAGCAACATTAACTTAGACAGTGGACGAAAGGGAAAGAGCGAAACACAAAGAGAGAGAGAGAGAGAGAGAGAGAGAGAGAGAGAGAGAGGAGTTCTAAGTTCTTTTTTTTTTTTTTTGGCCTAACTAATCGATGCAGTTGATTCAAGAAGTGTGTGAGTATTGAATGATGAAAAGTTCCATTGAAGAAGGCGTGCTAAGACAAGAATTGCAGCTGATTAACAACAGAGGCAGAGCAACACTGTGCATTTCCAGAGCAGAGACCATGTCCTGGTCCCCAAGCAATCCCCAATGTACTTACATTGTCAGCAAAATTGCGCCTAAACAAAAAGCAAAAACCCGACCCCCCCTTCAAAAAAGAAAAGAAAATAAAAAGAAAGAAGGTCGATCGTACTGTTTCTTTTCTGAAGGTGTCCCTCTCAGCCTCTGAGTGAAAAACGAGCAATGATTTGTTCCTAGCATTGCCACAGAGCATTAACTGCTCTCATGAGTTGAAGAATTTCCAGAAGCCATGTGCAGTCGCAGCGAATGGAGCTTCGTTGCAAGAACAAGAAGAAGCAACTCGAGAACTAAGAAGCACCTGGTAGTTGCTCCTTAGTTATAATCTATCACCAGAAGAGCAAGCAAAGATCTTTTCTTCCTAACCATAACCAATGGGCAAAGATCAATGGCAATGGAGTGTCAGTCACCTAGCCGAACCAATGATAAAAAGAGAAAAAAATAAAAATTCTTCTGCGATCTCTCTCTCTCTGTTCGCGTGTTTTTCAATTCTTGATGGGTTGGGTGAATTCTCCATCATCGGACACTACACTGAAGTCGTCCTCCTCCGCTGGAGCAGGCAGGTTGAGATCTATCAAATTGGCTGAGACTTTAGACTTAGAGCTCTGAGCGCCATCGCCAACACCACCGCCACTTGATCCTCCTAATCCCATCAAGTGAGATCTCTTGTGCCCGCCAAGAGCCTGTCCATTCCCGAACACTCTCCCGCAGAATGGGCACTCGTAGACCCTCTCTTTCTTGCACGCCGTAGCCATTCCCTTGCTCGAGTCATCGCGCCTCTCTGTCTCATCTTCTCGCCTCCTCTTCTCACAACCCATTCGCCCAGCGGCCTTCCTGTGAATCACTCTGTGCCCACCCAACGCCTGTGAAGATCTGAACACCTTCTTGCACACCTCGCACTGATGGTGCTTCCTCTCAGCTTCGTTCCCCAGCAGATCACCTTTTTGTCCCTCCTGAACTTCTTCATGATCGTCGTCGCCGCCAGCGCGACGTTTTATTCTCCACCTGTCCCGCGAGAGCATCATGAGGCACATGGCGACATCTTCTTCAGGCGACGTGTCGGACACCGAGCTCACTGGCTCCGGCTCAGCCGGCGAGCTCGGCTGGCTCGGCTTCGGCTTCCTCTGCCTCTCATCCTCTGCATTGTTGTTGCAGCTGTCCAGCTTTCTCCTGCTCCTCTTGGATCGCCGTTGAGTTGGGTTTCTCGACTCGGTCTCGCTCTCGCGGTCCTGCACGACGACGAACCCGGAACCGCCGGAGAAAGAGAACTCGGGATCTGCGCACTTGAAGCTCCTCCTGGGGTTCTCCCTCAGCCCGTAAATCAGAGACTTCTCCTCGATCTCCTGATCTCCACGCGACGATTCCTCCTCTCCTTCGCCGGAGGAAGAGGAAGGAGACGAAGTGATCGACTCGACGACGTGGGGCCTGTGAATCTTGAGGTTGGCCAGATGGGCCTTCATGTGGCCACCCAGAGCTCGGCCATTGGCGAAGGTTCTGAAGCAGAGCTTGCATTTGGGTCTCTCCATTCGAAACTGGAAACGAAGCAAAGATCA
Source organism: Psidium friedrichsthalianum (assembly GCA_019149425.1). NCBI lineage: Eukaryota > Viridiplantae > Streptophyta > Magnoliopsida > Myrtales > Myrtaceae > Psidium > Psidium friedrichsthalianum. The sequence continues at coordinate 21,941 of JAGVVM010000342.1, read as the reverse complement.
AAACTTTACGAAGCTCGGGTGTTGAACTGCTGATTCGCGTCTCCTCCTCTCTCGCTCTCCCCTCTCTGAGATGGTGGAGAGATTTGGGAACTGAAAAATGAGTAGGTGACAAGCATTCCTCCACCAAAAAGCACACACCTTTGTTAATTTATTGGGCTTTATCAATTATGCGTGAAAAAGCAAAACGTTGCGTGCCAAAAATAATTCATGAAAAGCACCCAGAAAAAAAAGAAAAAAAAGAAAAAGTTAATCTGGTGATTAGGCAGGATAAAGGGAACGAAAATGTCCAATCATGGAAAATGGAACGAGGGACAAGTGAGTGACATGCAAACCTTGCCCCATTTGGGGTTGTGCTAAAGCCTTCTTTCAAATGTCTTTAAAAAACTACGCAACCTTTTATCATCTTTGTAAACTTAACACGAATTTGTAAGCGTCTCCGAAAATGCTCAAGCCTTTTCACCGTTGATACGAATTTCGATATCGGTCGATGTTCTGTATGTTCTCGCCGTCATTTCTTCCATGTCTTAGACAACATGATTTATGCCGTGTGGCATGCGCATTAGCAAACGCCGCGCAACTCTTCCTCGCCGGCAAGATTAATTGAAAATGGGGTTGAAGAAGACAAAAAGAAATTATAGATATTTTTTTCGAGATATTTCGTGTTAAATTTGCAAAAATGATGATATGCCGTGTGTTTTGTTTAAGAGCTTTAAAAGTTTGTACTGGTTTTTCACCTATGGAAAAAGCTCTTGTACCTTTTTTGCTAAGTGGCCATGAAATTCTCAGATGGATGAAGGCGTAAGTACAGACAAACATCCGAAATTCTTTTTTTTTTGAATGCTTTAATCTTGTTTAATAATTTGTTGTTACCCACAATTTGACTTGATAAAAAAAAACAAAAAACAAGAGTGCTGCTTGTCTCCTACACACCTGAAATGATCAGCTTTCCCTGCCACTATCACGACAAATGCTATCATTTTATGCCTTGTTATGGCTCTTTCATAGTTTGGTTGTTAGATCTTGAAATTTCTACATTACAACTCACACAACTTTGTCAATCCAAGTTTTCATCAACCGAGCCGATCAACAATCCGGTTATCATTTTCGATAATCGAGTTTCGCGAGCTATCGATCACGGTATTAATCTGAGGCCAACAGAGTACTAAACACTATATGACTGTGATACATACTTTTGATTTTGTTCTTTTAGCTGGTCATCAGAAACTTGTTGGTAAAAACCCACTTTTTGGAATCCTTTTATATATTCTGCTGCAACACGAACAATAATATATTTTCTTCTTCATTTGCATGTAAATAATCTAATTTCCCCACAAAGGAAACACCCTAATCAACTTCCAAGCATTGAAGCACAAATAAGGCAAGTGGGGACAATGAAATCACGGATATTGCATGAGAGCTCCTTTAACTTTTTCAATATGTTTCTTTTGCCTCCTATGATTATTGACTCGGCCTATGCGAAAAACCGAGTTTAATCACCATCTTAGTCAATTATAATCATGTTTATAATGTACATTTAATATATCGTGCCCCTCCAACCTCTTTTTATCGAGTTTTTTTTTCCCCAATGACACCATATCATACGTCTCAGTTTCTAATCGTTAATAGCAAATCCAAACAAACTCACCTATCAGATTAAAAAATGAAAGTAAAGTCAATATGCAAATGAAGTGGGTCTTGACACTTTTGATCCGCTTCCGGCAATCACAGCTCGTGTTGTGTCCACATAAATAATACATCATTAACAGCAACTTAGGGAAATGAAAAATGGTTAGGTATGCCAGTGGAAGATCTAGGGAAACAACAATGGCCTGGTTGTGTCCCTAGCAATTTTTAACGTGATGTTGATCATATAGCATAGGCTAAGCATCTCTCAATTTTCCCATCCAATCGTGGAGGTTGATTAGTAATTTTCCCACCAATTCCCAATTACGTAGTTAAAGATGCACAATGGAGCTATATGGAGGTAGAACAGATTCTGGAATTTTTACTAATTACTTTGGCGGAGGCAAGTGGGAACGCGCCACGTGGCTAAATCAAAACACGTGGCGTGGAGAGACAAAGTCAAAGCCATGGTTGGGGTTGGTTGCAACGAAGGGGGAGTGAACGATACAATCACATGGCATGGGAAATAGAAAGTGGAAGCCACCCACAAATTAAAAACATTTTATATCCCTTTTAAGATATGAAGTGCAACTTCGTCCGTTCGAATTACATCAATTGCCGTTTATGAAACTTACAGGGTGTCGTCGATGCTATTCCTTTTCCCCTTTCTATTGACTACTCCCCGTTGTTCCAAACTGGCCATGATGTTGCACTATAGTCCAATGTCTAGACAAAATTCATATGGGAAATCCCAAGGTCTTGCCCAGATTGGGGAGATACCTTGAACTTTTATCTTTTGAGGTAAAGTCAAAAGAGAGTAACTTGTCTTGAATCTCTTAGGTATGCTTGGTATTCAGGATAAAATTTATCGTATCTTGTGTATGATGCCTTCTCAGGATAGGCATCATACTCCCTGTTGTTCCAAACTGGTCAATGATGTTGCACTATAGTCCAATGTCTAGACAGAATTCATATGGAAATCCCGAGGTCTTGGTCTCCCCTTGAACTTTTATCTTTTGAGGTAAAGTCAAAAAGAGAGTAACTTGTCTTGAATCTCTTAGGTTACATTTGGTATTCATGGCAAAATTTGTTGTGTCTTGTGTACGATGCCTTCTCAAGATAGGATAAAATCGAATATAAGAAGGATACAGTTTGGACAAAATTATCCCATGAGGGAGGTGGGATAAAGGTGAATAATATTTCTAATATGCACAACATAAAAGTTATTTTTCTCGGATAAGGAGCTTCTTAAATTAACAAAATTAAAATAACATTTGAATATATATAGTATTTGAATTCTGACGTGAAAAAATCCAAATTAACGAAATCAGTTTTTATTTATTCCTATTTTTATTAGTATATCCAAACTTCTTTCTACATTATAATATAAATCTAATATAAGCATTTTATATTTGTTACATATTTTAGGTATGCTAGTATTTTAGGTATATTAGTATAGTTTACTATGTTGATATTTTATCAACGAACGATGGGAGGGGACTAAAGAATTAAAAAAATAAGCGAATATAAAAAGACAGGAAAAAAGAAAAGCAAATAAAGATGAAGCAAGCAAGAGTGTCTCTTACCATATCTGTTTGTGTAATTTTTAAATTCAGTTGCACTGACATGTCAGTGATACCAAACAATAGACATGATAGGATGCAAAAATATCCAATATTATTACTACGATTCACCAAACAATAGATATGGTATAGTAAAATCCCTGAGTTTCATATCTTATTCTATTCAGTTATATCATGACTAGAAATGCAGGCGACTAAACTTAGCCTTAGTGCAGAGGAGTATGATCAACCTTCGGCAAAACTTATAGTGACTCCCCTCAAATCCAAATCGTCATCATCTACGTCATGTTCAAATAAGCCAACTCCACACGAGAAGTTCAATGGCAATGGTCGCTCAAAGACTTCATATTCGAAGTCGTACTCGTGAATTTTCCGGGGTACAAGTTTGAAATTTCAGGTTTCCCCGTTACTTGTCTTGCACATGTTCTGCATAGCAAGTTGTTGAAAAGATACAGAGGCTTGGCCATGATTTGGTTTCGGTTAGAAGATTTACATGGTGATTTTGTTCACACGACTGAAATAGGAAAGCTCCACAAGTTTCTCCTCAATCACATTGCATTTACACGGTGAAATGTCAGTGTACCCTCAAAATACAATTTTCAAGCTTATTCAATCCAACTAATCCTCATAATAAGAAAAGTGACATAAACGGTCTCGAACTTTGATCTAATGTCCAGTATCGTCCTTTCAAATTGTTTAACGCGACTCCTGAGCTAGTGATATAATTTCGATCTACCTTCTAAATTATTAAAAAAAAAATCAATGTAAAACGTTCGGAAAATTAATGCCAGTAGAATTTAAAATCATTTGAGGCGATGTGATTGGGGTTTCCTGCTTTTAGCAGGCAGGTGCAGTGCTTTCTGCAGATATGCTGCCTCACGCAAGAAAGTTCTGATTTGTTAGTTTTTGTATGTTTGTATGTCTTCAGTACGGAAAATATTCAAATTGGATTAAATTTCTTTCCTGTTTCCCGTCACAAAAGTTCTGCAAAATAAATAAACAAGTGGAATTGCCAAAAAAAAAAAAAAATGTTGTGTTTGCAGCCAAATGCCCATCATTAAAAAGTGGCGTGGGAGTTGTGTCTTTACGGAGCAGGGCTGGTGATAGATGGATTTGGGTTCTGCAAATGTTGAAACCGGCTGGTATAATTTTATCTGAATTTGGTACGGTTTCCGGCTCAAAAGTTTCCAATCAGTCTCCATATTAACGGGGATCAACTCAAACTCGACCATAAATATGACGGTTCTACCCATTCGAGATGGGGCTTAGACGAGTTCGGCAATAATTATGCTGAAATGTCGCGAGATAGTTCGGTTCCTATCTACCATTGGTGTACACCATAGCAGAGCTTGTTGGAGTTGATCCTAGTACGAGAAGATTGGGTTGGGCCACTTGGCACTGGAATTCCTCTAGGAACCTCTTGAATCCTCTGACCCAATGCCATGCGCGATGAACGCCTAGGCCGGAGCGACTGGCTTAGCTTATCGGCTTCCCATTGCAGATTCGCCCATTGATCATGCTTAAGATGAATCCCAGAAATGACCCTCATTAACATTTCCCTCACAAAAGGAAATAGGTTCTTAAGCGACTCTCCATTATAGATTCATGGAGGAGGTTACAGAAGAGCAGTTGCTACTACAGAACCACCAATGTTTAGGGCACAAGGAGTAGATACATTGGCATGCATAGGAAAGTCACACGATACACCAGATGGTTTCCACGGCAGTCAAAAGAAGCTGCTCCTTCTTCCTACAACCAAAATGATGGAGAAAAAGAAGATACTTTCAACTAAAATCCACATCTTCATTTCTCATACCCAAGATGAATCCCAGAAACAACCCTCATCAACATTTCTCTCACAAAGGAAACAGGTTCTTAAGAAACTATTTGTTAAAGATTCATGGAGGAGGTTACAGGAGAGCAGTTGCTACTACATAACCACCAATGCCTAGAGCACAAATAGCAGATACATTGGCATGCACAAGAAAGTCGCACATGATACACCAAATGGTTTCCACGGCAGGCAAAATAAGCCAATCCTTCTTCCTACAACCAAAATGATGGAGAAAAAGAAGGTACTTTTGACTAAAATCCGCATCTTCGTTTCTCATGCCCAAGATGAATCCCAAAAACGACCCTCATCAACATTTCTCTCACAAAGGAAATAGGTTCTTAAGAAACTCTTTGCTAAAGATTCATGGAGGAGGTTACAGGAGAGTAGTTGCTGCTACAGAACCACCAATGTCTAGTGCACAAGGAGTAGATACATTGGCATGGACATGAAAGTCACACATGATACACCAGATGGTTTCCACGACAGGCACAAAAAGTTGTTCTTTCTTCCTTCAGCCAAAATGATGGAGAAAAAGAAGATACTTTCGACAAAAATCCGCATCTTTGTTTCTCATGCCCAAGTTGAATCTCAGAAACGACTCTCATCAACATCTCCCTCACAAAGGAAACATGTTCTCAAGAAACTCTGCTAAAGATTCATGGAGGAGGTTACAAGAGTGCAATTGCCACTACAGAACCACCAATGTCTAGAGCACAAGGAGTAGATACATTGGCATGCACAAGAAAGTCACACATGATACACTAGATGGTTTCCACAACAGGCAAAAGAAGTTGCTCTTTCTTCCTACAACCAAACAGATGGAGTAAAAAAAGACAATTTCGACTAAAATCTGCATCTTCGTTTCTCATGCCCAAGTTGAATCCCAGAAACGACCCTCATCAATATTTCTCTCACAAAGGAAACGGGTTCTTAAGCAACTCTCTGTTAAAGATTCATGGAGGAGGTTACAGAAGAGCAGTTGCTACTAAAGAACCACCAATGTCTAGAGCACAAGGAGTAGATATATTGGCACGCACAAGAAAGTCACGCACAATACACCAGATGGTTTCCATGGCAGGAAAAATACGCCGGTCCTTCTTCCTACAACCAAACAGATGGAGTAAAAAAAGATAATTTTGACTAAAATCCACATCTTCGTTTCTCATGCCCAAGATAAATCCCAGAAACGACCCTCATCAACATTTCCCTCACAAAGAAAACAGGTTCTTAAGCAACTCTCTATTAAAGATTAATGGAGGAGGTTACAGAAGAGCAATTGCGACCACAAAACCACCAATGTCTAAAGCACAAGGAGTAGATACATTGGCATGCACAAGAAAGTCACGCATGATACATCAGATGGTTTCTACAGTAGGCAAAAGAAGCTACTCTTTCGTCCTACAAGCAAAATGATGGAGCAAAAGAAGATACTTTCGACTAAAATCCATGTCTTCATTTCTCATGCCCAAGATGAATCCCAGAAATGACCCTCATCAACATTTCCCTCACAAAGGAAATAGGTTCTTAAGAAACTCTGCTAAAGATTCATGGAGGAGGTTACAGGAGAGCAATTGCTACTACAAAACCACCAATGTCTAGAGCACAAGGAGTAGATACATTGGCATGCACAAGAAAGTCACGCATGATACACTGGATGGTTTCCACAGCAGGCAAAAGAAGCGGCTCTTTCTTCCTACAACCAAAATCGTGGAGAAAAAGAAGGTGCTTTCGACTAAAATCCGCATCTTCGTTTCTCATGCCCAAGATGAAACCCAGAAACGACCCTCATCAATATTTCCCTCACAAAGGAAACAGGTTCTTAAGAAACTTTGGTAAAGATTCATGGAGGAGGTTACAGGAGAACAATTGCTACTACAAACCACCAATGTCTTGAGCACAAGGAGTAGATACATTGGCATGCACAAGAAAGTCACGCATGATACACTGGATGGTTTCCACAGCAGGCAAAAGAAGTTGCTCTTTCTTCCTACAACCAAAATCGTGGAGAAAAAGAAGGTGCTTTCGACTAAAATCCGCATCTTTGTTTCTCATGCCAAGATGAATCCTAGAAACGACCCTCATCAATATTTCTCTCACAAAGGAAACAGGTTCTTAAGAAACTCTTTATTAAAGATTCATGGAGGAGGTTACAGAAGAGCAGTTACTTCTACAGAACCACTAATGTCTAGAGTACAAGGAGTAGATACATTGGCATGCACAAGAAAGTTATGCACGATACACTAGATGGTTTCCACAGCAGGCAAAAGTAGCTGCTCTTTCTTCCTACAACCAAAATGATGGAGAAAAAGAAGATGCTTTCGACTAAAATTCGCATCTTTGTTTCTCATGCCTAAGATGAATCCTAGAAACGACCCTTATTAATATTTCTCTCACAATAGGAAACAAGTTCTTAAGCAACTCTCTGTTAAAGATTCATGGAGGAGGTTACAGAATAGCAATTGCTACTACAGAACCACTAATGTCTAGAGCACAAGGAGTAGATACATTAGCATGCACAAGAAAGTCACACATGATACACCAGATGGTTTCCACGGCAGGCAAAAGAAGCAAGTCCTTCTGCCTACAACCAAAATGATGGAGAAAAAGAAGATACTTTTGACTAAAATCCACATCTTTGTTTCTCATGCCCAAGATGAATCCCAAAAACGACCCTCATCAACATTTCTCTCACAAGGGAAACAGGTTCTTAAGCAACTCTCTATTAAAGATCCATGGAGGAGGTTACAGAAGAGCAGTTGCTACTACAAAACCGCCAATATCTAGAGTGCAAGGAGTAGATACATTGGCATGCACAAGAAAGTCATGCATGATACACTAGATGGTTTCCACAGTAGGCAAAAGAAGCTGCTATTTCTTCCTACAACCAAAATGATGGAGAAAAAGAAGATGCTTTCGACTAAAATCCGCATCTTCGTTTCTCATGCCCAATATGAATCCCAAAAATGACACTCATCAAAATTTCTCTCACAAAGGAATCATGTTCTTAAGCAACTCTCTGTTAAAGATTCATGGAGCAAGTTATAGAAGAGCAGTTGCTACTACAGAAACACCAATGTCTACAGCACAAGGAGTACATACGTTGGCCTGCACAAGAAAGTCATGCATGATCCACCAGATGGTTTCCATAGCAGACAAAAGAAGCTGGTCTTTCTTCCTACAACCAAAATCATGGAGAAAAAGAAGATGCTTTCAACAAAAATCCGCATCTTCGTTACTCAGCTCAGAAGCGGCTTCTCTGTATCCGACCTGCTCTCTAAGCAATCTTCTTCATTCGGGTGATAACCCTCTTTCCCTTTTGCCCAAAGCACGATGTACAGGCTGGTGAACATAAAGACCATTCCGACGAGGCTGCATTAGTGTCTTGTATCAGCTCAATTCGAACTGGATCGCAATTTTAATACGTTTCAGATGAACTTATCAGTACTGTTGATCTCACCTTGGCATGTGGATCGTGTCTCCTAATGTTATGGCCGAGTACATAACCAACCAGACATTTGCGATGGGGCTAAACATAGAAGGAAGGACTGCCCCTCTCTTTTTTATGGCCAGGCATTGAAGCCTATGCATGATCCGCCTATGGCACCTCCCTGCACATTTGAGAATTTCGTGATGTCTCAATGACAAAAGAAAGAAAGCGCAAAAACAGAACTGGTGACATAATGTTTGCATATGATTCCGAGAAGCCGAAGTTGCAACTCACCAGAAAAGAGAAGGTGACCAACTTGCCGAAGCTCAGAAACGGCCAGCCATTGTCCAATTTGTGGTCTTCAAACAACTGTACAGCTGCAGTCATAATTGAACCGATCAAGGACGTGATTGTGCACTTGGAGATCGGTGCCAGAAAGTCCGCCAAAGTGACTGCCTGCGAAGCCACAGATAGCAAAGAAGGGAAAAAATATCAGAAGGCCAAATTTGGAATCCTTATAATGTTTGTCTAAGGACCGAAACAAATTTCGATCGAAGTAATGCAACTGCACTTTAGGAGAAATATACCTGCAGGATGGCATTGCTTGACAGGACAAAGACTGCTACATTAAGATAGAAGCAACCGATTATCATTTGTTGGTCGAAAATCGTCTCTCTCAAAGGAGATGAGCGGGGCACCTCCTTCACAGCACTGCATAGGCTTATTGTGATGGCGTCCGACCACAGACCATCGTGCCTAATAACTTGACTTTGCTGTACAAGCAACTCAGCTCAACTTTCTCCATACTGCATAAGCAGAGGAGCATTTCCAATTGGATAACACAGAAACCAGTAACTGTACTGAAAGAGGCGATATTCCTGTACGGTCGCTCTGTCTATCAATATCCCTGGATCGATCGTGTGCACACTTAATCCACAAGATAGAATACTTTCTTAGAACGATCTTCGGTGGTATGGATTTGCTCAAAGATGGATTAAATCTATGTTTTTGACAATAACCCAAGTGAGAACAATCTTGGTAGAACAATACAGTGAATCATGATGAAGTAGTATCAGCAGCTCAAGCTAAAGCAACCAAACGAGTAGCCTAAAAACTAGTACTGGGAGTAGCGCAAAGCCCAAGTGAAATTTGCAAATGAAACCCCAGGTACAAGGAAGTACCTAGTAATCCAAGCGATGACGAAGATAAGCCCAGGAGCAAGGTTCGGCATGGCGGTTGCGATAGCTGGTGATGTGAATTTAATCCCTTTCATGAACAGAGTCTGAAACAGAGTCGCCCTGACCCAGAAGTTGAGAAATAGAAAGAAGAAAAATCAAAAGATTCATTAATTTGATCGTATTCACTTAGGTGAAACATGAACTTCAAGTTGATATGAGGTCGCAAAGATGCCGAAATACCATGAAAAGGAGATGAGAACAAGCTGAACCATCAACCTCAGGCTGAGCTTCTTGGGCCACAAGATCCTCGAACATGAAGAACAACAGATCAAGCATCATTCTCGCAAGCACAACAAATGCGCGCTGAGAGAGCCAGAGAGAGAGAGAGAGAGATATGATTTCTTTCGAACGAGAAGGCAATGGGGGTCCGAACAAGGAAGCCGGCAAAGGAAGAGAAGTAGGCAAAAGTGAGAGGGTTGAGCATCACTGAGTTGCTCGCATACAGAAGCTGAATCCCGACCAAACCCCCAATCACTGCCACTTCTTCCACCAACTCTTTCTTCTCGTACCACTTCATTGCTCTCTCTCTCTCTCTCTCTCTCTCTCTCTCTCTCTCCCCACAACAATAACAGATAACAGAGAAGAAGAAGAAGGAGCAGAAGCAACAGCAGCCACTGTAGAAAACTGTGGGAAGAGACGAAAAAAATAGGAACTCCCAGGGAACAACAGCTAGAGGCGACAGGAGCAGCCACCTTCCATGTAAAACTCGGCACATAAATGGACAGAAACAGAGATTGCTTTTTGGTATGTTTTTTATACTGATTGGAAGACTCTCTTTTATAGGCAAAAGATGGAGAGGGTTATTAAAGAAACAAATCAGATCTGGTATAGGGAAATGAATGAGACGGTTAATAAAGAAGCAAATCAGATCATACGTTATAAGAAAGAAAAGTATCTTATCAATACCAGTCATAGTTCTAACTGAGATGACTAGTGTCAAAAACATAAACACTTGGGCAAAAGGACACATTAAGTGAATATTTATGCACAGTGTTCATGTTGGTATCAATATTTTTTTAAAATCACTTAAATGCTAATTTTTAACGAATAATTATGAAGTGCCAACTCCGGTAAGGTCGCCGGAATTTCTTGCCGTTAACACTAAAGTGATTATTTTGTGGATCACTTAAGTGTCAATTTTTTTTAAAAACGATTATTTAAGTGCTAACTCTATTAAGGTCGCCGCTCGTTGTTGGCACTTATTGCACTTAAAATTTGATTTTTTTATTCATTTGTTGCATAGAAAATTAGGGATTGACCCCGGTCCTGAGAAAAAAATATTTAATTCTCATATTTGCATTCATCATTTCATTTATTATACAATTTCATTGCATTTGCATCAGATCGGCGGCAGACAAGCTAGAATGAATTGGATCGAGCCCATGGTGAAAGAGAAAATTGGTAACAATGTATATCCATTTGACAAGAAAATCAATAAATATATGGGCTTTTTTCCAAATTAGGTTTTAAAAAAAAGTCTATTTACCAATTTAGGTAAAAAAAAAATTTACCAAAACGGGTTCGTCCGGTGGGGTAAGTGCCGAACGACCCCGTCCGGCAGTCCTAGTGCAGAACGGGCTTGGTTCGGCATCTAGGTTGCCGCACAGGCGTGTGCAGCCCAATTGTTGCAAGGGTCCATGTGGCAATAGCCTATCCATGGGTTTTTTTTTTAATTTCATTTTTTTGTATTTATAATATTTGTGTTGTTAGAAATATAAAATAATTAAAATTTTTTATAAATATAAATAATTAAAAGCGTAAATGTTATAAATATAAAAAAAATAAATTTAGAAAAAAATTATATTTACAAATTTATATAAATATAAAAAAATTAAAAGAATTTTTTTTATATATTTAATTAAAAACACAAATGTTATAAATATAAAATAATTAAAAACAGAAATGTTAAAAATATAAAAAAATTTAGGAAAAAATTATATTTATAAATATATATATATATATATATATATATATAATGTTATAAATGTAAACTAATTAAAAACGCAAGTGTTATAAATATTAAAACTTAAGCTATAATAATCTTTTTGTAAAAGCCATTTTATGGAACCTTCATGCGTTAGGATACGTTTCGGTCGTGAATGAGTATCATTAACAAATTCTCGGATTCCCAGATTCCCATTCTTTCGCAATGAAATGCATTAGGTTACACTTTACGTCCCCGGAAGAGATGATTAACCACTTTCTTAATTCAGGAAAAATAGCACGGAGAATGGGATTGGATTGCAAGTTATTCACCATTTTATGCAGCAATTATTTGCACTAGAATGCGCGGCACTATAGGAATGCAAAGTTACATTGTCGGACTATTCCAGTTCTTTCTCGGGCGGTTCAGCTGGTCATACAAGATTTCACGGAATGTGCGAATATCTTTATAAAGGGGAAAAGAGTTGAGTTAAGCGAGGAACCGAATTCTATTGGAGTAAGGAAAACTCTTGGATTCCTCCATCGAATCAAGAATTGAAGTTTAATGTAGACGGTGCTCGGAAAAATAACAAAGGGGCCATAGATATGTATTATAGCAAGATCGGATGGAGGCTTAGTTGTTAATGGACAAGACAAGGATGATGGAATTGGCCAATGGAAGTGGAAGCTGTAGCTCTTCTTGTTGCTTGCAATACTACTCAATCTCTCCGCATCACAAAGGAGTCTTTGAAAGTGATTGCAAGCTGTTAATTGATTCAATTCAACATAGGAGTCTTTGCCCTTGGTACATTCATCCTTTTGTCTCGGACTCTCGTCTCCTCACAAGTAACAACCTAGGATGGAGTTTGAAATGGACCAATAAAACCAATAATGAGCTTGCAAATTGGGTTTTTCATCGGATAGGAAATATATATAGTGATCTCCCATCATGAATTAAAAAAAATAGTAATAGTAGAATCTTCTTTAATCAATCATCTTAATGTAGGCTCTTTTTCCTCCTTGTAACATTTGCACTGCTTTGATGGAATGGAAGTGTTTTTCCGGCAAAAATAAAATAAAATATGTTTTAAAAGCTGTGTGTTGGTATTTTATGGCTGTCTAATTGAAAAACACGGGGCTTTAAGATTGTCCTCGAACAACATTCGAGCCACATCGCCGCTAAAGCGAGATGCTACGGGCGCTTGCCGACAGCTCGAGAAAGCATCCGAAAGAGAGAGAGAGGGGGGGGAGGTAAGATCATCGAGATCCATTGTCTATCACGTCTTCAGCGCATTGAACGAAATCCGACCCACATGCAGAATCCGGAATGAAGAAAAACGAGAGAGAAGAGCAAGCCAAAAGATGCTAAATCGTCTTAATATCTGCTGGGGAAGAGATATTTCATAGAAAGGTCGAATCGAGAGGAGACAACTACCTATAACGTTCGACCCCCACGTCCTTTGTTGCGGATCGAATCCCCTCGAAAGAATCTGGACGCACCCACTAACGCTCCTTCAAAGTCTGTGGCTCGTCTTCATTACTCCCTTTCTATTCGCTGGTCATTTTCCACCATCATCCTGTGGAACGAAAATGACTTCTCAAATTTGAAAATTTTTTACGGTGGAGGGTTCTTTAGATCAAATTCGATGGCAATTCCAGATTGAATGTGAATGTCATTGAGGCGATTCTGGAAGAACCGAGCATAGATTTTTGTCAATGAACAACATCAAATCGAAGGGAGAAACCAAGAACCGTCGACCTCGAGAAAGAGGAAGAGCAAGAAGACAGAGCACGTTAAAGGGCTCTCGACACAAATCCCACTATGATACGCCCCTAATAAAAGAGTGTTTTAGCGTAATGGATGCCTCACAGCCCGATCGGAGACTGACTAGCTTTTAGATGGATTTCTGGCCAGCGGCCAGTCTTCTTTCCCCATCGCCCAATAAGAAAGAAATGTTTCCTACAGAATCATCTCAAGGAGCCGTTCTTGCATTACCCCTGCAATGAAAATTGACATCCATGACCCCAAATGAGAAACAAACACGCGACAATTGAACGTCGCTGCTGAGATTGAAGTTATGAAGGAACTCTCCTACCTGGGGAGGAATGTGCGAAGTTCAAAAGTTAGAAGAGTGCTTGGAATAGTTACCTCATGATAGATAGAAATAGCAAAGGCGCGACTGCGTTAAGGAACAAACTAACTAGGAAAATTGACATGACAGTTCGACAAGCTGTCATGCTGCAAGGCACCGCCGGCAAATTATTTGCTACGGCCCTTTGAATCTCGCAATTAGTAAAATGGCGTATTATAGCAACGTGATCTGAAATATTCCGTTGCCTTTCTTTTTGCGGCTAGGCTATTAAGTTGTCATAATGTTGCATTTCTTAACCTCCCAGCAACGGTGCGGGTCACATGAGCAAAGCTCTAAAAGCATAATAAGCTAAGACTGGACGTGTATAAATGGAGCAAATTCATAAAAATAAGCAAAAAATATGACAAATTTTTCTGTAAAGTGACTATTTGAGACCCTCGAGCTACTGAAGATCCTATCCCAGCATTCTTGTTTGTGCAATAAAGCGATAGTTAAGTATTGAATCTCATCTATAAAAAAACAGTACTGAATCTCATCTGACATGCTTAAGAGGGATGTCAAAAGTGCATGGTCACTGCAATATTGTAATTTCTACTTTCACATGCTGAAAACCCCATGAAACTATAGCAACTGTATCAGAAAATCGCGGAGGTGGAAATTGTATCCTTCTTCATCTGTACTTTAAGGAAATTCAATTGCATGATAACATCGAAAAATAAACATCAGTATAGAAACAAGGACCATCTCTAATTACTTATTCAAGGCCTCCCAGTTTCTGTCAGTGAGGGGAACAAAATCAACGAGTTTTCAAAAAATATCTCATAGGAAGCAATTGGTATCTCAAAGAGAATTCCCTGGTTTACAACAAAATCTCACTTTCCAATCACAAGTCTCTTCTTCAAGCAGAGGTCACCTTGGAACTGATAGACCGAGCACTAAAGAAAGAAAAATAAAAACAGGTATCAGAACCCGTTGCAGGAACTAGGCACACTTAAATCAAATGTTCAAGACAAACATCAGAATAGTAAGTAATATCGGATAATCCCAATGGTCCTTATGTTGTGCTTGTTATCCAAGTTCGCGCAAAAGTACCAATCGTAAAATTATAAGCATCTTATCATTAATATCCAATATTGAAGACATTGCCAAATGGCTACAGAATTGTCCTCAAATGTCCCATGTTAAAGGCATTGCCAAATGGGTACAGAATTTTCATCAAATGTCCGTTAACCAACAAGAGAAAAATCTAATATTTTGAGGATCATCATTCTCAAAATGGTGAAGAATAAACTAATGTGGGTCCACCTCTTGAAACAGCATCCCTTTACGTACCATCAATTCCATCTGGGAAAAGGAGAACTTTTTCGTCACAGGAACTAGAATACTAAGAACTCAATGTCTGAAAGAGCCAAAACTAAATCAGCGCATCATGCTATAGGCACTCTAGAAGCTAGGCCACTAAATGAGAGACTCCACCTACATCAATCATTGGTGCTTTGCTGATTCTCATTATGCATTCATTGTTCCAGTACTTAAATCATCATCAATCTGAATTACCAACGAAATTTGTTCACTATGCAACATTTAACTTATCCGTGTATACAACTATTTTCTACCCCCCACCCACACACACACACACCCCCCCCCCCCCCCCCCAAACAAAAAAAAAGAACAAATAAATAACTAAGCAGAACAACCCAAAAACCACAACCAAAAAAAAAAAAAAACCCTCCAACCCACACGGTAGATTTGGGATTCATTCAACCAATCCTTCATCAAATCCTTCAACTGTATAAATATTCACATATTCTTTCGACAAAACTCCAAAACTCCTTCATGAGGGAGTCATGAGACACTATAATTGCCTAAAATCTATTGTGAAAATGAATTCTTTCAGTCAAAGCACACATAACCATAGTAGGAAGAAAGAACTGGATGAAGCAAATTCCATTGGCCTTCATCCCAACTATAACAGCGGGTGGAGTCAAAATCCTATAAGCACTCGTGTAAAACAACAAACGGATCAAAATGGGCAAGTTCTGAAGTACCATTTCTTTCAAGTTCAACCATTCAGAACATCATGTGCCTGCAGGGACCAAATATTCCAATTAGATGCTATAAGTATCCTATCCATTATTTAATGCGCATCTGCCTGAGAAATAAATTAATTTACTCTCGACGAGCTCATCAAAATTCCAAAAAAGCAAGAACGGCTTAATCATTTGTTTCTCAAGCAAATGAAGACTGAACACCCCGAGAGAGGTCGTTAATAGCACACCAATCTAAATGCTTCATCTCACAAGAACGGGTTGGTTGGTCAGGCAAATCATGATTTAGCCGAATGCTAATGATCCCAGTATCCACAGTTGACTACTGTGATATGAGTCCTACTCAATATCATCAACTTTTGATTACCTAAATGCCATTAAGGAAAATTTCCTAGATAGAGAAGGCATGACTAGTATCACTAGAGCCTAAGGGATATATCCTGACGAACAAAATCCACTCGAGAACATAAAAAGCATCGAACACAGAAAAAATAGTAGGCAAAAGCCAAAGGAAAAAATAGCTACTCACACGAAAAAAACACAATATTCCTATTAGAGGCCTGGAGAGGTGCAGCAGAGAGTACCCTGGGAGAGCGCTCGGCAACTCCTAGACGTCGTGCTCAAGCAAGACGTCAACCGCGCTGCCGACACCGCGCTATGCAGCGGCAACAGCGACTGCACGCACGCAAGCTCCGCTGGCAATCTAAAAATTTCACAACAGCAGCGAATCGAACAGCGATTAATGAAGAGTGTCCATCGAGCACGACAACGGAATATATAAAGTTCAAAAGACATACGATCAGAATGAAATAAGCCGCGAGGAACGCATGACGAAGCAGAATACGCGATTCCACAAAACAAAATTTCTAGTGAGAGAGAGAGAGATAACCTGGAAGAGAAGAAACCGCGGAGCGGAGATGAAGTCGACCGGGTAGGGAGAGGAAATCGAGAGGAGGCAGATCCGAGATGAGGAGATGTACGGACGCTCGATCTTAGGGCTGGTCGGAGGGACGTTGAAGCTCTCTGCATCGCTCTGTTGCAAGCAGACGCCATTAACGTGGAGCTTCGCTAAGGAATCTACAGCTTCGCAGGGTCGAAATCCGCCAAATCCTTCGTCCCGTGGCGAATTGGGAAATGGCGGACTCTTCTTCGTCACGGTGCGAGGGGTTTAGGGTTTTGGCAGATTCGGGTGGAGCAGATCGGAACCGAACGGGCTGAAGGCGGGCCGGGTCGGCTTGCCGGATGTTTGAGTTTGTTTCGGTTGGAAGTGTTTTTTCTTAGTTAAAAAATCACAAAAATGATCCTTGAATCTTTCTCAATTTAACCCATAAATTTTTAATTTATTCAATATGGCTCACAAACTATTCACAGATATTTAATGTAGCCCTTTCGTTTGCTCAAATGACAAATCATACATTATTTGATAATGCGTATTATTAGTATATGTCAAGTTGGAATGTGACTTTATTTATTATATGTGGTTCAAACTTAACGGATTGGAAGTCACGTTGGCAAATTCCATTAACTTGAACGATCATAAATGGAATTAGATTGGCCACTTAACAATTTCTTATTAAACAAATTAAAATTTTAGGGACAAAATGACACATCGAATTAAAATTTATATATTATTTATATCATCGTTCTTTTTTTTTTTTAATTCTTATCTTCGTCCTAGTACATATTGATAGTATTAATAATTTTCCTCACAATGAGGTCGCTTAAAGGTATGCGGAAAAGCAATGTCAAACTAATGATGATTTCGCGACATACAAAGTCTATCTAAATGCTAATTAATTATCCTGTTTTGCATGGTAAAATTGTGCAATCTTTTGCATCGGCAAATTGCGTTGGAGATGTTAGAACAAGGATAATCGATGATCACTTCCGGGCAATCAAGGGACTAAGATCGTAAGAATTGAGAAATTTCTGTATAATTCGATATATCTAGAAAATAGTACATGGAGCCTATTTATATATTAACCAAGATATATTAGATAACCATGGCGGCATATCAACCAAGATATACGCACAGTCTTGAGATACGGAAAATCAACGTGATTATCAAAATAACCTTGACACGGGAAAATCAATATAGAGAAATCCTAATTTTCTCTAACATACTCCTCAAACTCAAGATGACTAAGTGAACTTGAGTTTGACATAAAGTGTACGGTGCCACGAAAATTTATTTATTAATGAAATCAGCACTCAACGGCGGGATTGGTGGATAGACGGCGTCTGGCGGCTCTTCGTGGTGAAACTAATCAAAATATGCTCACAATCTCAATATACGGAGAATCAATATGATTATCAAAACAGCCCTAACGTACGAAATTGAGATCCTAATTTTCTCCGGCACGACCCAAGCACAAAAGGGCATTTCGTTACCTAAAGACTATACGTCACAAATCATAGAATTCGAGTTGTAAAAAAAAAAAAATTGGTGTATTATCACTAATAATGCGAGAACAAATGAGGGAGGCCCAAAGTATTCTCTCACCTCCGCACGTGTGAAATGAAATCCACTCTAGCTTTCTCTATACTCTCTAATGTCAAAAAGAATAATGAAATCCCCCCAAAAAGGGAAGATAGGAAAGGAAAGCTAAGCTAAGCAAGTGGCCACATATCTTCAGCACTAGAAGAAGAAGAAGAAGAAGATGATGATGGTGGGCACCAAAAGTGGCAAAGAAGCGGTCCACTCGGACGACCTCGTACCCAATCCTACGAAGTGGTCGGAGACGAGGATTTCTCAGATTCCAAGAAGGAGCTCAGCTTGAAATTCGGGTTTGACCCGTACAAGGCCTGCACCCCTCCACGTCATCCATCTTGAGGTCCACCTTCCTCATCCCTCGGGCTCAGGCTT
The DNA here is from genome assembly GCA_019149425.1 of Psidium friedrichsthalianum. Classification (NCBI taxonomy): domain Eukaryota; kingdom Viridiplantae; phylum Streptophyta; class Magnoliopsida; order Myrtales; family Myrtaceae; genus Psidium; species Psidium friedrichsthalianum. Next base: position 3,306 of record JAGVVM010000342.1, on the reverse strand, counting down.
CGGGTACATCACGGCCTCCTTCACCGAGGAGTGAGCCAGCCCAAGTACGTGCCCGATCTCATGCGTGGCCACCGATTCCAGGTCCACCGCCACACTGGACTTGTCCCTCTCGAAGTCCACGGCCCACGTCTCCGCCGCGTCCAGGTGGAACCTCCCGTTCTCCGGAGAGAAAGCGTGGGCCAGCACCCCAAGCACCCCGTCGAACGGCTCGCCGTCGCCGTGGCTGCCGCGGTAGAGAGCGCCATCCGTACGTCGGCCCCCTCGTAGTCCTCGACCTCTCGAAGCTCATGGGGATCACCGCGGCCCACCTCGCGAAGGCCCTCCCGAAGGCCGCCCCCTCACCTCGGCCGTGCTTAGGTAGCCGATCGTGTGGCTCGGCGAGAACGCGTAGGTCAGCGTCGCGGGCGCTGCCCGGGCCCACCTCGCGCTGCCGTAGAAGTACGCCGTAGTGGCGGGTGGCGTGGAGGGCGTGGGAGGCGGCGGTGGCATCGCTCACGCCACACCTCGGCGTGGTGATCGCAGACATGGTGCCGGAGTCGAGCTCGCCCTCGTGACGGGTAGCCCCGAGCCGCGTCTGGTACGCGATCAGGGCAGATTGGAGCTCGCCGTCAAAGACGTCGGTGAAGTTGGAATCTGGACCGGGAGGTAGCCGAAGAGGCTGAAGTACCTCTTGAGCTCCGACATGCCGGGGACCGGCACCCTTGCCGGCGTCTAAGAACCTGGCGAAGCCGTGCCACGTGGCGTTCCTGGAGCCGGCGGCTAACCCGGGCGCGGGGTCCGGGAGGGTTCTGGCGGTGAAGCCAGGGCGAGAGAGCAGAAGGAAAAGGAAAGCGAGGGAGGAGAGGCGATTGACAGGTGGATGCATGGTTTTTGGATTTTGGGTACGTAGCGTTCCTCCCGCGCTCAGCCTCCTGTTTAGGACTTGAAGGAGGGCTTGGGACTGCACGAAGGAAGGATCTTTTATTGGGGGCAATCGGAAATAATAATTCGAGGACGACTCGATCGAGTAAATTTAAATGGTTGAAATGTGATCTGGTGAATCCAGGTGACGCCTTGTAGATGAGAAGGAAGCACAAGAATGATCTCGAGGGAGTTTCCATGAAAGATTCTCTGGCTCCGAGGGGTGTTAGTGGTGGGTCAACCATGAGTCTCCGATCTCTGCTCTTGAGAACTTTTTTGCCTCCATGGGAGACTTTGAAGACGTCTTGTGCGTTCAAAAAAACGGGAGAACGTGTTTTATGTGGTGAGCTCGTGTCGTTTGATTGGTCGGGTTTAGTTGTGGGGGCTTACTACGTGGTTGACCAAATTTAGGTGTTCCAAATATGTACTCTCCTCCCCCCGTTTCCATTTTCTAAACGTGAAATCGCTTTCGAGCGAGCGTGTCGTGCGTTCGAGCTTGGAACTCACGGCAATCCTTGATCTCTTGACTTGCCTTGTGCATGTGAAGAGAAATGTTCATTTACTCCTTCGGGAACCGGAAAAATGCAGAGATCCTGAGAGAGGAGTAGGAGGGGGCGGGAGTAGGTTAGAGACAACTAGTTATGCATGAACTCCACTCGCGAAAACGGGAAAAAAGACTTTAGTTGTGCCAAAAGTTACGTACGGAGATCACTTTGATACCAAAAGTTTGAATCAAATCAATTATTAAGTGTCAAATCGAAGACAAAATGATCATTTTGGTACCTCCCACGATATATTCCAACCAAAACTGCCTGCGTGTCATTAATAATTAATTTTTTAATGTAAAATGACATTAAAAAATTAAGTCCACGTGTGCTGCCACATGGACTCTCTACACTTAAAAATAAATTAAAATAAAACAAATTCAAATTTAAAAATGAGCTAAACTTAAATTCATTTAAAATGCAAATTTTATTAAAAATAAAACTAAAAAAATTAAAATTAAAAAAGGAAAGAGTTTCCAACAAGCCCTCACCGCCGAACCCTGATTGGGCTCAGTACCCCTGCTGCGCATGTCCCCACCCTCACCGGCCATTATTAGCGATGGTGGGAGCGATGGTAGCAAGGGCTGTGCAATGCCTTGTGTCTAGAATTTTTTTTTCAGTTATTACTTTATTTTATTATTTTAACCAAAATTTTAATTTTATTTTAAATAAAAAAATTTTGACTTTTTTTTCCAAATTTAGATTTTTTTATTTTGTAAACTATTAAGTTTATTTATTTTTTTTACCTTCTTTCATTGCTAACTAGACCTCACCGGAGTCGCGTCAACTTAAAATATTAGTAAATAATGCACATCAAATTTTTGAAGGAGCAAATCGAAATTAGAACAAAATGATCCCTTTGTTTTCTATTTAATACTTAAGCGATCCAATTAAAACTTTTGACATTAAGATGATCTTCATAGGCTACTTCTGACACCAATAGTATCCTTTTCCCATGCGAAAATAGACAGAAATATTCGTATCTTTGTATCTACGTAGAAGTTCAACTTGTCTTCCGACCCAAAAAAAACATACTTGCATGAAACACTAAACTTCAAAAATCATCTCGTAGTACGAAACACACCTTCAAAACCATGGTGTAATTTATCGACTATTTTGACAATCATCGCGTTTTGACGCATTATCCAAATGCATAAACAGCAGATTCACCCAATGCAATCGACGTCCCTTGATTAGACAAAAAAAGCATATTAAACACGAAATGGTACACAATATCATACAGCGACTTGTACTAATAAATCAAAATTTATATAAAGATCAAGGTTTCACGAAATCTAATGTGGTTCAGCCATTCAGGGCTAAGAGGTATACGTGCATCACGCCATATCATAAACATGACCATCAAAGTTCTAAAAACAAATATAATGGCTGAAGAAGTCAAGTGGCAAAGACCCGCAGGCAATAGAAGAACCACCTACTTCTGCTTTGTCCAATGCTGTTTGTAGATACAGGAGAAATTGACAAAAAGCATAATGTCATCACCATTTTATGAATTCTTTCGACAGCTTAACCATCAATACATACCTGGAGACATCAAAACAACTATTCATACACACAAAAAAAAAAAAAAAAGCTAATAAAAGTAAGCATATAAGTTAGAAAATCGCCACAGCGGCCTAGCATTCATATAACATCAGCTAAAGTAACTAGCTTTCCACAAGGCACTAGATCACCAAACTAACTTCAAAGAGCAATTGTCTCGGTTACCTAGCTTTCTACCCACAATAAATATACACAGAGCATGTGCTGAATTGTATAAGAGAACCCGATTATATACTTTGCCATCCTAGAGCCTTCCTCACCCACTGGTCATTCCCTGTCATAATCAAGCGGTCAATTT
>JAGVVM010000341.1:0-22260 GCA_019149425.1 Psidium friedrichsthalianum | reverse complement strand
AAGAAGTTCCACACACATTTACAAGACAGTGGACTGCTTGTAGAGATGATAACAATATACCATTTTCACTCAACTGGGTCTGGGCCAATGATGCTAGGATTCATTTCTTCTTGCCTCTTCCTTTCTTATTTTGCTGACCGTTGGACTTGCAATTGAACTTGTTCTTCTTCCTGTTTCCGACGACACCACTATGGGAAAAAGAAGACGATGAAGCCGGCTCATCCTTCTTCACATCACTGGTTTTTTGAGCTTTCACAACTTCTTCCTCTTTCGCTATGCCCGTTTCTTGTTCAGACAACGATGATGTGTTTGCACCATCCATATGCACAACTGGTGCTGCACTGTTGGAAGATGATGAGGAATCCTTGGAAACTTTGGTCAGATCTTGCAACTTGCAAGAGCTCACAGCGCTTCCATCCTTGGGGAATAAAACTTTCGTAATCTCTTCCTTGCATTTGTTCGACTTCACATCTAAAATGATGGCAGGCAGAAATGTTGAACAATCTGCAGCAGAATTGGTAATTACGAGGGGATCATCAACTTTTTTGAATGCTTCAGCGAGAATATCCACTGAATTTTCCTGAATCGGCCACCAGCGACGTAAAAGAATTCGACGGAACTCTGGAGGTAATTGCTCAGAAATCCAACTCTTCCCCAGCAAATCAACGAGAAAATATGGATTGATGCCAAATTTAAGTGGAGCAAACAAACCAACAGAACCAACTTCAAGACCACTAGCGGGTAGCACATAGTCACGTTTAGGTTCGATCTTTTGATCCATTCTATGGTTTTGCCTTTGTTGCAAAGAAGCTGCTGAATAGTACTCGTAACAACCCAATGATGGGCTCCAAGCAATATCCCCGGTTGAAAGTAAAGCTAGGCTTTGCTAAACCTCATGGTAGATGAGCCATTCAACTAGAGAAGACTTGGTTGCGTAAAACTGCCCTTTGGAGCAAGATAAGAGAATCAAAAGTCGTTCCAAGAGATACAAGGAGCAAATAGGAGTAATGTAGTCTCTTTCAATCCTCCAATTGACCGTGTAAGTATCTGCCAAAGCTCCATAAAGGTTCCAAGCCAAAGAGAACTCCACGGGCTTATTATCATCGCTGGCCTGAGGAAGGTCTATTGGTACATCCCGACATACGCATTCCATGAATACCTTCCATGACGTATTTCCCTCAGAAATTGCTCAATTTTTATGGACAATTCATTGTCAACCATTTTAGACCCGAGAATTAAAGTCGCAAGCTTACCCATCTTCCCATGTGAAAAATGCTCTTCGAAATTCTCATGTTCATCATTTCTCTCTGTAAATGACGAGAAGCCTCACCTCCTTTGAGAGATGTCATATTCTCTGTCAATGATGTTCGCCAGTCAAGCACAAAACCAAATTTAATGTCAGTCCCATTTCTACTGTCCCGATGGTACAGCATAGATTTAATACCTCACAATGCTCAGAAGACAAAAAATTAGCAAAGGGACATTTTGGAAGGTGCACGAAAATGCTCTTGCTACAGTCAACTATTATTCGTCCCAGTCAAGATACGAAACAGATCAACGTTATAGGGCTACATGTACCAAGAAGTTGTCGATAAACCATAGTCAATAGGAGTATTCAACAGAAGCCCACCAAGCTTTTTTAACCTTATGGGGGTGTTCGGTGTCAAGAACTTTGCAGATCAAATTTTCCAAGCTGCCTAAGAATGAAGAGGCGTGTGCCCGTACATAAAAAAAAATAATCAAACTTCTCAACACAAGGGCAAAATCAAGAAGTAAAACATACATTTGCAGCTAATCAAAATTCAAACCAAAACCACTTTGGAAATTGTTAGAAAGTCCAACCCAAAAGCTTAAGCTAATAAGGGAGGAGATCACATGAATAGATAAAAAGTATATAGGACCATTATCAAGTGAATGTGGGACAACAGCTTGAACACCCCTCTCACGTCAAGCCAGACTAACGAGCAGTACGGTGGAATTTGACTAACGGAGGAGGTTAGACGCCACATTCCGTGAAAGGGAGACATTGACTCTAATGCATGTTAGACGACAAGTTAATCCACATTTCAATTTAGTACAAGTGGTATTATACATTGGTAAACCAAATAAACCCTAAGAGTCACAAAGACAACTTTACCCTGTAACTTCTAACAGAAATAAACAGTGAGATTGAAGTTCTTTTCTTTGAAATATCAGAAGAGAACAATTAATTGAATGGTAAAAAAGAGGGTAAACAAGCATGTAAAGCCAATTAACAAGAGAATGGTTCAGATCCAAAGATTTTTACTCGTTTTTAGAAGCTCCTCCTTACTATGGAAACTGCTACAAGCTTCTCCTCCTTTTACTTCAAGGAACCCAAACAGAAAAGAATAGCCCGTTTCACATATTATTCCGATGCTTCTTTGTTTTGTCTTGCACTAAACCCAAGAATAATGCCTTTCATCCTCACAATCTTGCCGCCTCCGAAAAGTTACCATAGTCTTCCTCCAAACTGATAAGTTCATCGAGGCGTCCCAGCCTCATGAGTAAGTTTCGCATGAATCGATGCAATGAAAAGCCTCACATACTTCATCATGGTCCCGTAGTCTCTAGGTCATAGTAATGAAGGGCACAACTCTCTAAAAGTCTTGTTCGATTTCCCTGTTTCCTTACTTTTCTTTACTATTGTGTTGTTCTCATTTCCCAGCCTTTTCCAATCTTCAATGTATTGCAGACCCATTTCAAAGAATTCTCCTTTGGCACAAATGGACAAGCACTTCGAGAAATTCATTCCCCTTGCATATGCCTCCGCTGCAAGACTGTAGCGCCCAGCAGGAAAAAACACTCTCCAGCTTTCTCCGAAGCAGATTCTCCACATTTTTCCATATAGATTCTACCTGTTGAAGCACAAACAAATTTAATGTCAGTCCCATTTCTACTGTCCCGATGTAAGCATAAGATTAATACCTTCACGATGCTCAGAAGACAAAAATTAGCAAAGGGACATTTGGAAGGTGCCAGAAATGCTCTTGCACAGCTCAACTATATTGTCCCATGTCAAGATACGAAACAAGATCAACGTTTATAGGTGGCTACAGTACCAAGAAGTTGTCGATAAACCATAGTCAATATGGAGTATTCAACAGATAGCCACAGCTTTTCTTAACCTTATGGGTGTGTTCGGTGTTAAGAACTTTGCAGCTCAAAATTTTCCAAGCTGCTAAGAGTGCAGAGGCATGTTGCCGTACATAAAATAATCAACTTCTCAACACAAGGGCAAAATCATGAAGTCAACATATTTGCAGCTACTCAAAATTCACCAAAACCATTTGGAAATTGTTAGAAAGTCCAACCCAAAGCTTAAGCTAATAGGTGGAGGGAGACCACATGAATATAAAAAGCATATATGACCCATTATCAAGCGATGTGGGACAACAGCTTGAACACCCCTCTCACGTGCAAGCCAGACTACGAGCAGCACGTGGAATTTGACTAATGAGGAGGTAGACGCACATTCGTGAAAGGGATGACATTGACTCTAATACCATGTTAGACGACAAGTTAATCACATATTATTTAGTAAAGTGGTATTCATACATTGGTAACCCAATAAACCCTAAGAGTCACAAAGACAACTTTACCCTTTATACTTCTAACAGAAATAAACAAGTGAGATTGAATTTCTTTTCTTGAATATCAGAAGAGAACAATTAATTGAATGGGTAAACAAGAGGGTAACACGCATGTAAAAAACAATTAACAAGAGAATTGTTCAGATCAAAGTCAAACTTACTCGTTCTTAGGCAGCTTTAACATCAATATTACAAGAAGAAATATAAAGAAGCAGCATAAAGCATACAAGCTCTCCTCCTTTATAATTTTGAAAACAGAAAGATGTGATACCTGCTTTCTCATATTCCTTCATTGACGCTTCTTTGTTTTGTCTGCTCTTCCCAAGTTCATGACCTTTCATCCTCACAATCTTTGCCGCCTCTGAAAAGTTTCCATAGTCTTCCTCCAAACTGATAAGTTCATCGAGGCATCCCAGCCTCATGAGTAAGTTTCGCATTGAATCGACGCAATGAAAAGCCTTCACATACTTCATCATGGTCCCGTAGTCTCTAAGGTCATAGTAATGAAGGGCACAACTCTCTAAAAAGTCTTGTTCCGATTTCTTTGTTTCCTTACTTTTCTTTACTATTGCGCTGTTCTCATTTCCCAGCCTTTTCCAATCTTCAATGTATTGCAGACCCATTTCAAAGAGTTCTCCTTTGGCACAAATGGACAAGCACTTCGAGAAAATATTCCCCTTGCATATGCCTCCGCTGCAAGACTGTAGCGCCCAGCTAGAGAAAAACACTCTCCAGCTTTCTCCAAAGCAGATTCTCCACATTTTTCCATATAGATTCTACCTGTTGAAGCACAAACAAATTTAATGTCAGTCCCGTTTCTACTGTCCCGATGTAAGCATACTATTTAATACCTTCACAATGTTCAGAAGACAAAAATTAGCAAAGGGACATTTGGAAGGTGCCAGAAATGCTCTTGCACAGCTCCACTATACTGTCCCATGTCAAGATACGAAAAAAGATCGCCGTTTATAGGTGGCTACAGTACCAAGAAGTTGTTGATAAACCATAGTCAATATGGAGTATTCAACTGATAGCCACAGCTTTTCTTGACCTTATGGGTGTGTTCAGTGTTAAGAACTTTGCAGCTCAAAATTTTCCAAGCCGCTAAGAGTGCAGAGGCGTGTTGCCGTATAGAAAATAATCAACTTCTCAACACAAAGGCAAAATCATGAAGTCAACATTATTTGCGGCTACTCAAAATTCATCAAAACCATTTGGACATTGTTAGAAAGTACAACCCAAAAAAGAGAGAGAGATCACATGAATATAAAGAGCATATATGACCCATTATCAAGCGACGTGGGACAACAACTTCAACACCCCCTCTCGCGTGTAAGCCGGACTACGAGCGCATGTGGAATTTGACTAACAGGAGATAGACGCACATTTGTGAAAGGGATGACACTGACTCCGATACCATGTTAGAGACAAGTTAATCACATATTATTCAGTAAAGTGGTATCACATTGGTAACCCAATAAACCCTAAGAGTCACAAAGACAACTTTACCCTTTATACTCTAATAGAAATAAACAAGTGAGATTGAATTTCTTTTCTTGGAATATCAGAAGAGAACAATTAATTGAATGGGTAAACAAGAGGGTAACACGCATGTAAAAACAATTAACAAGAGAATTGTTCAGATCAAAGTCAAACTTCCTCGTTCTTAGGTAGCTTTAACATCAATATTACAAGAAGAAATATAAAGAAGCAGCATAAAGCATACAAGCTCTCCTCCTCATAATTTTGAAAGAACTTGAAAACAGAAAGATGTGATACCTGCTTTCTCATATTCCTTCATTGACGCTTCTTTGTTTTGTCTACTCTTCCCAAGTCGATCACCTTTCATCCTCACAATCTTTGCCACCTCTGAAAAGTTACCATGGTCTTCCTCCAAACTGATAAGTTCATCGAGGCATCCCAGCCTCATGAGTAAGTTTCGCATTGAATCGATGCAATGAAAGGACTTCACATACTTCATCATGGCCCCGTAGTCTCTGAGGTCATAGTAATGAAGGGCACAACTCTCTAAAAAGTCTTGTTCCAATTTCTCCATTTCCTTATTTTTCTTTACTATTGCGCTTTTCTCATTTCCCAGCCTTTTCCAATCTCAATGTATTGCAGACCCATTTCAAAGAGTTCTCCTTTGCACAGATGGACAAGCACTTCGAGAAAATATTTCCCCTTGCATATGCCTCCGCTGCAAGACTGTAGCGCCCAGCTAGAGAAAAACACTCTCCAGCTTTCTCCAAAGCAGATTCTCCACATTTTTCCATATAGATTCTACCTATTGAAGCACAAACAAATTTAACGTCACTCCCATTTCTAGTGTCTTCATGTTCGCGTAAGATTCATAACTTCACGATGTTCAGAAGATATAAAATTGCAAAGGGACATTTGGAAGGTGCCAGAAATGCTCTTGCACAGCTCAACTATATCCTCCAATGTCTAGATATGAAACAAGATCAGCATCCGCTGGTGGCTACAATAACAAGAAGTTGTCGATAAACCATAGTCAACATGGAGTATTCATTCAACTGATAGCGACAGCTTTTTTTAAACTCATAGGTGAGGTCATTGTGAAGAACTTTGCAGCAAAAAAATAATTAAGCTCTCAACACAAAGGAATCAATTATGAAGTGGACATTAGTCGCAGCAGGCTCAAAATTCACCAAAAGCATTTGGAAATTAACGAGTAAGATCAGGCTTGCTTTTTTTTTTTCAAATATTGGTAGAGAAAAATTACTTAAAAGGATAAACAAGTGGATACGACGCATGTAAAAAACTATATCAAGTAAATAATTGAGATCAAAGTCAAACTTCCCCTTCCTTAGGCAGCTTTGACATAGCTACAGCAAGAAGAAAAATAAAGCAGCAGCATAAAGCATATGAATTGTCCATCTTATCATTTCCAAAGAAATGAAAGAAATTGAAAAAAAAAAAGAAAAGAAAAGAAGAGATAACATCAGACCTGCTTTCTCGTATTCCTTCAACATGTAAAAACACTCTGCCGCAGAGTCGGCCACTCCAATTTCTTCATAAATCTCAGCAGCTTGCCTGCGAAGGTCAGAAGCCTCTTGTGGACTTAAAATGTGCTTGAGATCAGCATCTGCTTTGAAAGCAGAGGCCTTAGCCAATTTCTCCCCATATTTGTACCTTGCTTGCTCAAAGCACATTGTTGCCATTGGGTAGTTACCCTCACGTAAGAGCTTGCAAACAAATTAAAAAAAAAAAAAAAAATCAGAGAGAGGTCAATAACTTCTTCAAAGAAGGTTAAAAGAAGAAGATAACATAACATAGTCCTCCTTTACTGGAAAAATCAATGGTCTAGCGTTGAACCAAAAAACAGGCACTGCCATTGACCAGATAACCTCAAAAGAATAAAAAGATTCAAGGAAAATTCATATCATACGGTTTATCCATTGTGTCTGAATGAAGTATTCGGCCAAAGTATTAAAAAAACAAAACAGTTGGCAAATCAATCACCATATTTTGTACAACATCTGCATTCTACGCACTTTTTCAGGATCACATACTTTTACAGTCACTGTGGTCATTCAAAATCCCTAGCATTCCCAGATCATGTTGACTCCAAATGAGGCGAAAATAACAATTCCGTGAAGAGGAAACAACCAACAAAGAAAGAATAGAAAAACAGCGAACCTTAAAACCTTGTGACTTCCACTCCTCTGGCGTGCTCCGGACCTGCATTGCTTCTGCAAGGGCCTGATCTACCAACCTAACTTGAATGAGGCACTTCTTCTTCCAGTAGTCGAACATTGGTTTGGAGAACTCCAGGGCATGCTCACAAATCCACAATCTTTGCCTTGTCCGAGAATTGCAACATACAATTGCTTCAATTCAGAGCATAATATATTGTGCTTCGCGTCATCGAAACTTGGGGAAGACCATTGAGAGCTGTTATCGAGCAACGCTTGCTCCTTCATGTATCCATAAATGACCCTCCATTGACTTTTCAGAGGTGATGTGCCAAAAAAGTTGTACAATAACACATCCTACACAATGTTACAGCAAAAAATTTCTGGTAAAAACATCTGATTTAAGACCAAAATGACAGTTTTGAGTTTCATGGATGCATGAATAGATCTCAAACTTTCAGGATGAGAATATTTTGACTCATTTTGACACACCTGCCAATCAAGATCAGTAAAGTTGCAAAATATTTGATATTGTCCATTAACCCAGATGATGTAGTTGACATGAGCCAGACAAATTCTACATTATGTGTATCTAGACGACATAGTCTACATACAAAAATGGGAATGATAGAATGAAAATACAAATCCAAGGAAATTACAGAGTAACAGCTAGCAGAAAATTGGTGATGACCTATCTAAAAAAGAAAAAATGTTCATGAGATCTCTATTGCTACTACCATTAAATCACATGGCAAACAATCCAACCTGACGCACACCTACCTGAAATTCCAACCCCTTGCACTCCACTATCGTCAGAACTAGGGCTTGCCCTCTCACAAGGTTTGAAACTTCATTTCGAGAATGATCATCTCGAACCAAAATAACCTGCTCCGCTCCGAAGCCAACAAAATTACCACCAACATCACTGTTGCCAAAAATTGATAGTATGGCACTTTTGTCATTCTCTGATTCAAGTAAAATTGGGGCTTCCCCACATATAAAGCTAGTTTCCGGGCTCAAAGCATCAACGGATAAAGGGAAAAAATGGTAAAGAAGATCAACAATGCTCTGCGCCAGTTTCAGTATACCAGCATGAGTGCGGAAGTTCTGGCTCAAATGGAAAGTTTTGGAAAGACATCCCTTTTCGATTCTGATATCAGGTCCATCCATTGAATCTATCAAGAACTCCTTGTGAAAAAGGTACCTTATGTCTTCAAACCTGAAGTCAATTCCCCTTGCAATAGTTTGTGCAGTGTCTCCAGAAAACACAAAGCCATCATCAACATTTCTACATATATATTTGAACAGTGAAATTTGCCTCATGGTCAGATCCTGCACTTCATCAATATATACAAAATCCACCACGTTACCAGCAAACTGCTCACGAAAAAGACGGTGATGAAGATCATTGACAAGATCAGCCAAATCAAATTCACCATTTTTCACTTTCATCTTTTCATAATCCTCAAAAGCATCATAAATTTCTTCTCTTCTCTGAATACTCAGAGTGGAGACACGACCCTCTGAAAGTGAAACATAAGCTAGTCTGTCAAGCTTGCCATCACAACAATCTGCTGGTTGAAGACCGCCCTTTATGTGGGACATTATTTCAGTGAAGACTCTGGAAGGATCAAGCCTCCTCCTTATCCTGTCATTGAAGTGAGGCCAATAAACTGCACAAAACTTTTCATAAGTAACCTCCTTTGCTCTTAGAAGACTTTGCAAGGCAACTGGTCTAGAATTGTAGGATTGGCCATGACAAAACTCCCTTAGATCGGGGAACCTTTGGAAGAATGAAACCCCAACTGTTCCATCTAGCATCATCAGAAGCTTACGAAAAGTGATAATAAGGGGATAAGAGTTGGGAGATAGATCTACAAATGAATCCGGGATATCCTTGAATAATGCTGCATCATCAACAATCTCATCGACTGAAGAGCTTTCTACTCTATGTTTTGCACCAATGCTGGAGCTGCAGGATTAATTAAGCTAGCAATTAGAAATGAAAATTTATACTTAATGTATGGGAATACCTACACTACACATGCAATCTCATTATTTCTACTTTTAGGTAACTAACAGCGAAAAGGGAATTAGAACAGGCTGATGCACCAAGATTGTAATGATATACTACGAGACATGGATAGCATTTACATCAGCTGGCAATGAAAATCTTCCCCCACAGCAAGATTTGTGGAACAGATGGTCCTTTCTCGATTCTGCTTATAATTGCATATTTTCATTAAAATACAATTTTCTTTTTATACATACATTGCTACAATCACAAAACTTAATGTGGAAGTTTCCAATAAAATGGAAATGCAAACTGAAGAAGTGGCACAAAGACCAAAATAAGGACTATGGCCGCACAAATTAATCTTTAGTTTGAAATCATCAAGCAGATAATGTCGATTTCTAATATGCAATGATTAAATCTATTTTCTAGCAGCTAAAACCAAGTAGTACCACCCGAGCATAGCAAACACTGATTTGACCCATGCACTCTTGCTACATGTTATATTTCATATTCAAGTCTACATATGAAGTATCTTGGTTGTGCTTCTCCGCTAGGAGGAACATGGTAGCATGCCAAAGGGGTTATATTCCTGTCCGAACTAATTCATAAAAGGATTTGACAATCCATTAACCTTGCATATGTTTGTTCATTCTAAATATTGACCAGCATATTTATTCAATTGTTCAAACATCTTCCCATGAAATTTCAAGTACCTCCTAAGTTGAGAAACATGCTGTTTCACCGCAAAACATAATTTTGCACTGACAGTCACAAAAAGCTGGCGCAATACACAATCCTCTGCTCCTTCACCGATTTCCTCAACATTGATTTCCAGGGAGGCATCTTTGCTGTGGCTGATACCACTTTGGATTTCCTGAAATCCCTTGGTTGCTTCATCATGCAATTTCTCGTTTCTAAACAACTTCATTGTCAGGACTGTAGTTTTTCCGGTTCCAGATCGCCCAAGTATAAAAGTGCTTCTGGGGAAAAGAATTATCTCTTGTTCTTGCTCTGTTACTTCAAATGGAAGACTCACTTGTTTACCATCACTGTCATCAAGCAAATGTCTGACAACATCTGATGATAAAGGGTAGAATTTCATCAGAAGCAAACTCTCGCTCACTTTCGCATTCTCTGCATACAACCTACGATCTGAAGCATCAGCATCAGAACTACTCCCAAATTGATCTTCACTAGGACTCCGATAGCGGACAAAATCAAAAGGACAGACCCAGGTCTTCGGAACTTCCTGATCCCTATACAGGAAGAGGCATGTGAAATGAAAGAAAATAGGGGGATAAGATCAATTCAACATATTTCAGTCATCTATCCGGAAAAGAGATGCTTTCTAATTTAGTAAGTGATGTGCTACCTATCTTAAGTAAGAAGAAATCATCAGACTTACCCCTCAATGCATTTCTCATTGCAACGACTAACAAAATCATCACTATATGTCTCGAATATGCTGTCCAAACGTTTGACCAATTTTGTCACATCCTCTAAAGGCAATACGTCCCATATCTTCAGGACTTGGATGTATGTCAGTTCCTTTACTATATCAATCGTGCATAAGACATAGAGACCTTCAGCCTTAAATTGTCTCACGATATGAGATGAATGTTCGCAAATTATATCCACATTCCCCCTCTTTGGTCTCCAGCCACTGGATAGTTTTGACAAAAGTTGGATGATTGACATCTTTGTCCTGAGTGATGTCAGCTTTCTGAAAGACTTCAGGAAGTTGTCACTGAAAAGAACCTGAAAAGGCAAATGCATGAAAAAAGAATGTTCTCACAAATTCTTTAAAACTAAATCCTAATTTTGGAAAATAAATATAAACGTAGAATACTGTTGAGCAAAGTTTTTTACCTTCCACCTAGCATTTCTGAAAAGTACACTGCTTTTGTCAAGCAGAACATCAAGCTGATTATTCTCTTTCATCACATCTAAGATGGCTTTAGCCAAGTCCTTGTCATCATCAACATTGAAGAAACATTCACGACTCTTAGCATCGTCAACCAAAGCTTCCCAATCAGATTTGCTTTTTGTGATGTTTTCCCATTTCCCATAATCCAGTTTGCTATAATTTCTATTCTGTATAGATTTTATGAAAAAAATGAAGGTTCCTAGGTAGGTTCCAAGGCCAATTCCAAGACAAATAGAATAGGTTAGAAAACAGAGTGCAACCTAAAGAAAAATTGCACATTCTTCTCGGAGAATGTGCTACTTATGATCTATAGTAAAACAAAAATGAAACTACGTCATAAAAAAACAGAAGTGGAACTACGTAAAGAAAGTGCAAACATTCTATGGCAGTCAACGTGAACTGCTGATGGTGGCGGTTGGAGCAATTGAGACATTAGCGGAGAGGATGTTGTTGATGATGCAAAACGGATGTGTTCGGATAAAACTCAGGAGAGTGAGCTGGCTTTGAATGCCATCAAGTTGAAGATATCGCTCTTCTGTCCTAATTTGTTTCTCTAGAGATTCCCCAATCAAGAATTGCTACTAGTTGATTGTAGTTCCTTCCGGGAGATATTTTCAGAAGATGTGTTTGGACATGGTGAGGACTTGGAAACTTGAAGCAACTTTGTTTGACTAACCTATGTAACCTGAGGCAAATCTGGAAAGAAGGATGCTCGATGGCTTAAATTCTTAAGAACATTGAATCTCTAGTCATTTGGTGTTGCCCTAGTTTATCGATCGTATTCACATCCCTAACTTTGACCCAGAAACTTGAATGGATTACAAGTACGGGATCATGATGATTTAGCTAGCATGGGGACTTGCTCAACAGTCACTAGTCTGGTGCACCTTACTCGCCTGAGCCTAAGAGACTATGCCGCAATGGAAGACGTAATAACAGATGATGCAAATGGAACAATAGAGATCACTTTCACCATGCTGGAAGAGCCGATCCTGTCCTCTATCCATTACCCCTTTCATGACTTCGACTTCAAGCCATAATGAGCCCATTGCTCAAGATTTCAAAATCAGAATATACCTTAAATAAGGCCCTTTGGTGCCTTGAGGACACCAAAACCAGATAACCTACTCATCTCTGACGAGGATGATGAAGGGCGTCAGAGTCGGGAGAGCAACCTTAATACCGCCACCCAAGCCTCATTCACATGAAATGATCGACTCCGCATTCAGTAAGTCAGCTAGATGCATTTTTCAAATGACCGACATTGTGGGAAATTATTCTAGAGCTGAAGAGTTCTCAGTCCGCTAAAAGCTAACGGGGCAATACCAGACTTCTCGTACTTTTTTTTTTTTTTATTCACGTGCTTTTATTGATAACATAAATTTTTATCCTTAGCTGCATTTTTCTAGTTAATTCTCGGCTTAATCCCTTTTTTTTTTTTTTTTGTAAATAAATAGGCCCTTTGGTAGCCTAAGAGAAATAACTTTTGATAGATCCGGTCCAGCGTAAAAGCTATCATGCATCAAAAATTCAATGGCCAGAGCCTGGCGACAGATTCTCGCTAATTTGGCGTAATGTTTGTCCCGAATTTTGCAAAAAGAATCAACAAATTGCCCCTTTACTAGCAAGTTCCTTAGGCTAATTACATTTTTGGTCCATGCGATTTTTCTAACTTCAAGACAAAATCAATCGATCCAATCCAGTCCAAATTTGAAAAATAAAAAATTTTGTACAGCCTGCAAAGACTCGCTCATTCCATAGGAACGGATTTATCATGGCATCATAGCATAGTTAACGGCCGATCACCGAAACTCGCATCATCATCAGTGCTGAGCACATGTTGAAATTTTCCTTTCTAGTAACTACAGCTTTGGCAAAAGGCGGTGCACGCTCAGTTTCGACATCCCTAGTATTATTACCATATAGGAAAACCAACGATACTCAAAGGTTGAAAGAGCACAAATAACATATTTTAAATTCTAGATCTAACTCTAAATCTAAATAGAAGAGAATAAAAATTTCTATCTAACTCTAAATCGAAAGAGATAGTGAGGAAGCTTGAGAGACGTGCGGAGCCCTCGACTTTCTTCTAGAGCAAGCTCTAGAGAGAGCGATTTCTTCCAAAGAGAGCGCGGTTTGATCTTCAGAGCCCATTTCTGCGGAGAGAGTGGACGAGGATGTCTACGATGACAGAGAGAGGGGAAATCCTAACAGGAGAAGGGGGCGGTTGTTTTTTTGACACGCGGACGCCACATGTACGAACCTCTAGAACAAATAGAGATGCGGTTTTAGTATTTTTAGCGATCGATCGGTCAATCCTAATCTGAAAAAGTGCACTAAGAATCTTGAAACTTATCATATGAAAATACAACTAAATCTTAAAACTTACAAAAAAAAAAGTGTGATTAAAACCTAAAAATTGTCGGATTTATACAATTGAATGCTTTCATTAACTCCATAAAAAAAAAAATGCTTACGTGTTTTTTGTGTGAGTTTCTCTATTATTTACGGCGATGACGTGACTAAAATGACATTTGGTCCAATTCTGATTTTTATTGCAAATCTTATTTAAACCACATTAAAAATAAGCTAATATATATAAAAAAAATAAAAATGCGCCCTCGCCACCCTCGACCCACCATTGCTCGGAGTTAGTGATTAGTGATTTGTATGTTTGCAAGTATACCTGATTAGATTGGCAGCCCATTCCGTTTAAGTTCACTACATATAACAAGGGAATCCTGAATACTTAGGACTAGTCTCATAAAAAAACGTACATGGCTTTAAAATCTTCTAATCGCAATTCCAATTCGCTATTCGATTGGCGAATGGGTATGGATAGTTTTTGAAGAATCTTCCGATAATAGTCATATTCTTCGACTTACAATTTAAGTCGTTCCATCAAATTTCCCGATAAAATTCATTGGAAATTGTTGTATCCGGCATGTGTCTCCTACTCGTACAAGCATCTGAAGATTTTCAATCCGTATACAAAACTTTGTTAGGGCTTTGTTAAAAATCATCGCTAAAAATCTAACATGGCGCCACATATGCCTCCTTAGGTCTTACAAATCAAAGTAGTTGCATTGCTAATAATTTTTTGAGAACCCATGTCCGCGATGCAGCAGTAACTAAACTTGCCTGTAGTTTCAAGTTTTGATAGTTTAAACAATGTCTCAAGTTTGAACCGGTGTATAATGTGTATCGGAATTCTTTATCTAATACTTATATGTTGGAGTCCCATGGCCGTTGGACCCAGGGTGGTTTCGTGTTGTGAGTTCTATATCCGATTTGAGTTGATCTTCTTTATAAGTACAAGGATTAATACCATGAAAAATTCCAAATTAGTACATCTATGATAAATTTACCAAAAACTATTTTTTTACCACAAAAAATCCTAAACTGGTATACCTATAATAAATTTATCCCAAATTATTTTATTGACCACCAAAATCGTAAATTGATACATTTGTGACAAATTTACCCTAAACTAATTTTTGACCATAAAAAACTTACCAAAAATCATAAACTGATATATTTGTGATAAATTTACTCCCAAACTAATTTTTGACCACCAAAAACTCCAAAGTGGTACACTTGTAACGAATTTACCCTCCATTAGTTTTCGTTAAATTCAGTTAATACCACGAAAAATCTCAAACCGATACACCTGTGATAAACAAAAGGTAAAAACCCAAATTGGTACATCCATCAATTATCATGTGTCATCTAACTCATCAATTTGACAATAAAATTTAATGAAAACTAACAGAGGGTAAAATTATCACAATTGTACTAGTTGGAGTAAATTTGTTACAGGTGTACCAGTTTATGATTTTTTATTGTAAAAAATAGTTAGGGATAAAATTGTCATAGGTGTACCAATTTAATTTTTCATGGTCAAAATTATAGTGTAGGGTGAATTTGTCATTGATATATTAATTTAGGATTTTCGTGATATTAACCATAAGTACAATGCGTGAGAGTGCAATATAGCAATATAGGATTATGAGCAATTGTAACTCGGTAATTCTCCAATAATTAGCGTATTATTTGCAATTGACTCTCTCCGTCTAGTAAGTATCGACACTCGAACCAAATCATGAGAATCTCTCATGTTTCTTGTTGTTTCTCGTTTATTTTGATGATTAGGCTATGATTTAATTGCAAGATTCGATAATTTCTGCATTACATTATAAAATTGACATCACTCGACCAATCCCGAGGCCCGAAATCATATAGCCATGGGGATGACTACTCAGCACAACGAAAAGTTGTTCAGGAGGTGAGTCATCGTAAGAGTCAAGCAACTACATGAATCTTAAAGTAATGTCATCCTTAATCTCCATAAAGAGACAGATTTGGCTCTCCATTGGGTTATCCATCCGGAAACAGGAGAATTTTACGGCGGCGGAGTCATCCTTCGTCCGGCGAGGGTACAAACGGATCAATTATGTGCATTCCCACATGGACATATGCTCTCACAATCTGGTTATCATAAGGTATTTTCACTCCAATCAGGCAAACTTCTCTATCAAGATGATCTGTAGTTAAATAAGATGTGCTGAGAAAGTTGCATTTTCTTTCTCATTCTTCACCGCATCACGCTATCGTGAGGCATGAGGGAATTGAAGGTTCAGAGAAGTAAAAAAGAAGGAACAGTAATCTGCAGCAGCCAAGAAAGGAAAAGTAGATTTTCATGACTATTCTCTGTCAGAACTTCAGGACATGTTCAAGTAATGAGCTTCCCGTGAGAGATCTGTTTTTCTTCATTAACTATCTTACTAAGAAGTTCCACACACATTTACAAGACAGTGGACTGCTTGTAGAGATGATAACAATATACCATTTTCACTCAACTGGGTCTGGGCCAATGATGCTAGGATTCATTTCTTCTTGCCTCTTCCTTTCTTATTTTGCTGACCGTTGGACTTGCAATTGAACTTGTTCTTCTTCCTGTTTCCGACGACACCACTATGGGAAAAAGAAGACGATGAAGCCGGCTCATCCTTCTTCACATCACTGGTTTTTTGAGCTTTCACAACTTCTTCCTCTTTCGCTATGCCCGTTTCTTGTTCAGACAACGATGATGTGTTTGCACCATCCATATGCACAACTGGTGCTGCACTGTTGGAAGATGATGAGGAATCCTTGGAAACTTTGGTCAGATCTTGCAACTTGCAAGAGCTCACAGCGCTTCCATCCTTGGGAATAAAACTTTCGTAATCTCTTCCTTGCATTTGTTCGACTTCACATCTAAAATGATGGCAGGCAGAAATGTTGAACAATCTGCAGCAGAATTGGTAATTACGAGGGGATCATCAACTTTTTTGAATGCTTCAGCGAGAATATCCACTGAATTTTCCTGAATCGGCCACCAGCGACGTAAAAGAATTCGACGGAACTCTGGAGGTAATTGCTCAGAAATCCAACTCTTCCCCAGCAAATCAACGAGAAAATATGGATTGATGCCAAAATTTAAGTGGAGCAAACAAACCAACAGAACCAACTTCAAGACCACTAGCGGGTAGCACATAGTCACGTTTAGGTTCGATCTTTTGATCCATTCTATGGTTTTGCCTTTGTTGCAAAGAAGCTGCTGAATAGTACTCGTAACAAACCCAATGATGGGCTCCAAGCAATATCCCCGGTTGAAAGTAAAGCTAGGCTTTGCTAAACCCTCATGGTAGATGAGCCATTCAACTAGAGAAGACTTGGTTGCGTAAAACTGCCCTTTGGAGCAAGATAAGAGAATCAAAAGTCGTTCCAAGAGATACAAGGAGCAAATAGGAGTAATGTAGTCTCTTTCAATCCTCCAATTGACCGTGTAAGTATCTGCCAAAGCTCCATAAAGGTTCCAAGCCAAAGAGAACTCCACGGGCTTATTATCATCGCTGGCCTGAGGAAGGTCTATTGGTACATCCCGACATACGCATTCCATGAATACCTTCCATGACGTATTTCCCTCAGAAATTGCTCAATTTTTATGGACAATTCATTGTCAACCATTTTAGACCCGAGAATTAAAGTCGCAAGCTTACCCATCTTCCCATGTGAAAAATGCTTCTTCGAAATTCTCATGTTCATCATTTCTCTCTGTAAATGACGAGAAGCCTCACCTCCTTTGAGAGATGTCATATTCTCTGTCAATGATGTTCGCCAGTCAAGAGGAAATATGTGACCAAAGTACCTCCTACTGGATGTTTCAATGAAATCCTCCAGTGCCCTACCAACCCTGGAGGAGTCATTCAGACAATTCAGTTCTTGAAGGAACTTTGCAACCTCATGTAAGAGAGCAAGACATCTGCTTTGCCAGACATTCGACAGAGAACTCTTCACCGAAAAATTGTAAAGGGCATCCAGTTTGTGCACGAGCTTCATACCAACAGAAGTAAGCTCAGAATACCAATACTTTTGAGCTGCAGAGACTAACTGTTGAAGCTCCAAAGCAACCAACTGTCCATTTCGTCGGATAAATCTTTTATCTATGTTGCTGACCCAATCAGCATCTGCTTTTAGAAGGTGATAAGTTCCTTGCAGGTTGTCCCGTTGCTCCAGCACACCAAAGTAATTCAAGCAGAACTCCCAACAGCACCTACTTTCCTTTTCCCCGAGCATCTCCGCACATCCTACACACTTTATAATTCTAACAATCTTCTCCTTCCAAAGATTCCAAAAGCAGACCAATGAGTCAACAGAAATCTGATTCATCTGTTGTTCAGAATACTCCACCCAATCATATTCCCAACAAAAATCTGAGATATTCCAAAGGAGATGGAAGTCCAGAATATTTCGAGCGCATATTATTTCACCTCTGACACTTCCATTTCTCCTGGATGCACTCAAAAGTTCTTTCATTTCAGCCAAACTGCTCTGTTTATCTAACAAAGTGCTTGATTCTACAGAAACGTATTCATAGAAGGCAATAGGCTCCGGCTTTGCAAGATGTTTGGCTCTTGCTAGAAGCTCCTCCTTCTGTGGAAACTGCTTCAAGGGCCACCCTTTACTTCCAGGAGCCCAAAGGGAATAGAATAGCACGTACCACAGGATATTCATCGATGCTTCTTTGTTTTCTCCGCTCTTCACAAGTAAATAAACCTCACGAATAATGTCCCCTTTCATCCTCACAATCCTTGCCGCCTCCGAAAAGTTACCATAGTCTTCCTCCAAACTGATAAGTTCATCGAGGCGTCCCAGCCTCATGAGTAAGTTTCGCATTGAATCGATGCAATGAAAAGCCTTCACATACTTCATCATGGTCCCGTAGTCTCTGAGGTCATAGTAATGAAGGGCACAACTCTCTAAAAAGTCTTGTTCCGATTTCCCTGTTTCCTTACTTTTCTTTACTATTGTGTTGTTCTCATTTCCCAGCCTTTTCCAATCTTCAATGTATTGCAGACCCATTTCAAAGAATTCTCCTTTGGCACAAATGGACAAGCACTTCGAGAAATTCATTCCCCTTGCATATGCCTCCGCTGCAAGACTGTAGCGCCCAGCAGGAGAAAAACACTCTCCAGCTTTCTCCGAAGCAGATTCTCCACATTTTTCCATATAGATTCTACCTGTTGAAGCACAAACAAATTTAATGTCAGTCCCATTTCTACTGTCCCGATTTAAGCATAAGATTTAATACCTTCACGATGCTCAGAAGACAAAAATTAGCATAGGGACATTTGGAAGGTGCCAGAAATGCTCTTGCACAGCTCAACTATATTGCCCCATGTCAAGATACGAAACAAGATCAACGTTTATAGGTGGCTACAGTACCAAGAAGTTGTCGATAAACCATAGTCAATATGGAGTATTCAACAGATAGCCACAGCTTTTCTTAACCTTATGGGTGTGTTCGGTGTTAAGAACCTTGCAGCTCAAAATTTTCCAAGCTGCTAAGAGTGCAGAGGCATCTTGCCGTACATAAAATAATCAACTTCTCAACACAAGGGCAAAATCATGAAGTCAACATAATTTGCAGCTACTCAAAATTCACCAAAACCATTTGGAAATTGTTAGAAAGTCTAACCCAAAAGCTTAAGCTAATAGGTGGAGGGAGACCACATGAATATAAAAAGCATATAGGACCCATTATCAAGCGATGTGGGACAACAGCTTGAACACCTCTCTCACGTGCAAGCCAGACTACCAGCAGCACGTGGAATTTGACTAATGAGGAGGTAGACACACACTCGTGAAAGGGATGACATTGACTCTAATACCATGTTAGACGACAAGTTAATCACATATTATTTAGTAAAATATTCATACACTGGTAACCCAATAAACCCTAAGAGTCACAAAGACAACTTTACCCTTTATACTTCTAACAGAAATAAACAAGTGAGATTGAATTTCTTTTCTTGAAATATCAGAAGAGAACAATTAATCGAATGGGTAAACAAGAGGTAACACTCATGTAAAAACAATAACAAAGATTGTCCAGATCAAGTCAAACTTCCTCGTTCTTAGGTAGCTTTGACATCGCTATTACAAGAAGAAATATAAGAAGCAGCATAAAGCATACAACTCTCCTCCTTATAATTTTGAAAGAACTGAAAGAATACCTGCTTTCTCATATTCCTTCATTGACGCTTCTTTGTTTTGTCTACTCTCCCAAGTCGATCACCTTTCATCCTCACAATCTTTGCCACCTCCAAAAAGTTACCATGGTCTTCCTCCAGCTGATAAGTTCATCGAGGCATCCCAGCCTCATGAGTAAGTTTCGCATTGAATCGATGCAATGAAAGGACTTCACATACTTCATCATGGCCCCGGAGTCTCTGAGGTCATAGTAATGAAGGGCACAACTCTCTAAAAAGTCTTGTTCCAATTTCTCCATTTCCTTATTTTTCTTTACCAATGCGCTTTTCTCATATTTCCAATCCTCAATGAATTCCAGACCCATTTCAAAGAGTTTTCCCTTTGCACAAGTGGACAAGCACTTCGAGAAAATATTTCCCCTCGCATATGCCTCCGCTGCAAGACTACAGCGCCCAGCTAGAGAAAAACAATCTCCAGCTTTCTCCAAAGCAGATTCTCCACCATTTTCCATATATATTCTACCTATTGAAGCACAAACAATTTAACGTCACTCTCATTTTTCAGTGTCTTCATGTTCGCATAAGAATTCATAATTTCAGATGTTCAGAGATAATAAATTTGGAAAGGGACATTTGGAAGCGGCCAGAAACGCTCTTGCACAGCTCAACCATATCCTCCAATGTCTAGATATGAAACAAGATCAGCATCCGAAGGTGACTACAATACCGAGAAGTCGTTGATAGACCATAGTCAACATGGAGTATTCAACTGATAGCCACAGCTTTTTTTTTAACTTATAGGTGAGGTCATTGTGAAGAAGTTTGCAGCTAAACAATAATCAAGTTCTCAACACAAAGGCATTAATTATGAAGTGGACATTAGTCGCAGCTTTCTCAAAATTCACCAAAAGCATTTGGATATTAACAAGTGAGATCAAGCTTGTTATTTTTTTTTTTTTTTTATATGGTAGAGGAAAATTAATTAAAAGGATAAACAAGTGGGTACCACGCGTGCAAAAATATATATACAAGTAAATAATTGAGATCGAAGTCAAACTTCCTCCCCTTAGGCAGCTTTGACATAGCTACAACAGCAAGAAGAAAAATAAAGCAGCAGCATAAAGCATATGAATTGTCCATCTTATCATTTAGAAGGAAATGAAAGAAATTTGAAAGGAAGAAGGAGATAACATCATACCTGCCCTTCTCGTATTCCTTCAACATGTAGAAACACTCTGCTGCAGAGTCGGCCACTCCAATTGCTTCATAAATCTCAGCAGCTTGCCTTCGAAGGTTAGAAGCCTCTTGTGGACTTGAAACGTGCTTGAGATCAGCATCTGCTTTGAAAGCAGAGGCCTTAGCCAATTTCTCCCCCTCGTACCTTACCCTGCTCGCTCAAAGCACATTGTTGCCATTGGGTAGTTACCCTCCCGTAAGAGCTTGCCAAGAAAAACAAAGAGAGAGATCAATAGCCTCTTCAAAGAAGGTGAAAAGAAGAGTATAATAACATAGTCCTCCTTTATTGGAAAAATCAGCAGTCTAGCCTTAACCAAAAAAAAAAAAAGGCACTGCCATTGGCCAGATAACCTCAAAAGAGTAAAAAGATTCAAGGAAAATTCATATCGTATGGTTTATCCATTGTGTCTGAATGAAGTATTCCGCCAAAGTATTAAAAAACCAATACAGTTGGCAAATCAATCATCACTATATTTTGTACCATGGAACGTCCACATTTTACACACTTTTACAGTCACTGTGGTCTTTCAAAATTCTAGCATTCACAGATCATGTTGACACCAAATGAGGCAAAATAACAATTCTGTGAAGAGGAAACAACCAACAAAGGAAACATAGAAAAACAGCGAACCTTAAAACCCTGTGACTTCCACTCCTCTGGCGTGCTCCCGACCTGCATTGCTTCTGCAAGGCCTGATCTACCAACCTAACTTGAATGAGGCACTCTTCTTCCAGTAGTCGAACATTGGTTTGGAGAACTCTAGGGCATTCTCACAAATCCACAATCTTTGCCTTGTCCGAGTAATTGCGACATACAATTCTTCTTCAGATTCAGAGCATAATATATTGTGCTTCGCGTCATCGAAACTTGGGGAAGACCATTGAGAGCTGTTATCAAGCAAAGCTTGCTTCTTCATGTATCCATAAATGACCCTCCATTGACTTTTCAGAGGGACGTGCCAAAAAAGTTGTATAATAAACGTCCCTACACAATGTTACAGGCAAAAGAAGGGAACGGAGTGCGGGGGGGGGACCACACAGGATGAAATTGAGAGCAAAATGAACGTCCACTTCACCCCTCTGCCGGGCATTTTTTCCCTTCCAGCGCCGCTTTTCCCTTATTTTCTCATCTGCGGCGCGTCGCGTCCCTTTGTCTTTCTTCCCTCGTTCATTCCTGGCGCTTGGCGTACCCAGGACTGTGTAGAAGCCTGTGGGGACCTGTTCTATCCCTCTGCCCTATGCTCGCCGTCGCGTCTTTTCTTTTCCAGGCGGGTGG
>JAGVVM010000340.1:0-67480 GCA_019149425.1 Psidium friedrichsthalianum | reverse complement strand
ATACCAACACGACATTGCCAATAGGCTGAGGAGAGAGACAAGAGGAGAGATGAGAGAGAGAGAGAGAGAGAGAGAGAGAGAGAGAGAGAGGGAGAGAGAGAGAGAGAGAGAGAGAGAGAGAGAGAGAGAGAGTGTGATTGATTGATTGATTGATTGATTAGTTAGGATTTGTGGGAATGACTTTTTTTCTTAGGTTTGTTTATTTCGTGAAAAATATCACATTTTCAAAAAAAAAAAAATTCGAAAATTTATTTTCTAGTAAATTGACAATGTTTTCTGGTGTTTAGCTAGAATATGACAAAGTTCCAGAAAATGTTTTCTGTCATTTGGCATGGAAAATGAGATTTGATTTTTCTCCATCCACTGTTTTAATATTTTTAATTTTTCCATTTAATATTTTCATTTTTTTAAATCGGTTTTTTAATTATTTATCTTTATCTTGTATCTTTTTTCTTCTTTTATCTTTTTCTTTTTTCTCCAACGCCAGGCTCACTTTCACCCAAACCCTGACCTATCGTCGTCCTCGTCCTCCTCTGCCTTTGCCACCTCAATCCTCAAGCCTTTCTTCGAATTATCCGCATCGGCGCCCTCCTAGGCCACGATAGTCTCGCGGGACCGAGGCCAGATCTGGCGAGCGCTCGCCTCACCACCTCAAGCTCGGCCTTTCTCGAGGCTAAGGGCAAATCTGGCGAGCTCATGGAGGTTTGGGCTTGATTTTCCGGCTATTGAAGTGTGTATGTCAAGCGGGAATGGGAAGGAGGCCATCGCGCTCAGCGTGCTTAGGGTTTTCAAATTCGAAGAAGTCGGTGAGGTGAGGTGAAGCGAGAAGAGCTTGAACCACAATCTTGATGTAGGCAAAATCAAGGCCAAGCATTAGGGGTTGGAGGACCAAAATCGACACCGGAGAGGGAGGAGCCGAGCAGGGGAGAGGAAGGCCGGAGCGGGGATGGGTCTTGCAGCGAAGGGATTGTCGATCGAGAGAGATCGAGAGAGAGAGAGAGAGAGAGAATGGGAATTGAAGCTCTGGAGACGAGAAGGGAGGAAGACGTAGCAACGCAAGAGACCTCAGTTTAGAAGTTTTTTCGAGTACTCATTTTCCGCCCCAAAATACCGAAAATTGAAGAAAATGTTTTCCAAAAAATATTTTTCATAAAATAAATGGAGTCTTAATTTATAATAAATAGGCAATGTCACATTGTTACTCAATCTAAGCCCTTTAATGAATTATTTTATCCACCTTTTAAGGGAGGGAAATTTAAAAGGAAAAGTTAGCCAATTCTTCTTAGACTAATCAAACACGTTGCCGTGAATGGGTTTTTGAAACCAAAACAGCCCATGTAGATTTTTTTTAGAAAAGAGAAATGCTTTCCTGACAATATAATCTTAATCCTAGGTCCACACACCATTATCGCATATTTTTCATAAAATACTCATTGATCGGGAGATCGTGTTATTAAAAATAACTAACAATAGTATCAGATCGTCAGGCTAGAAGATTCCTTTAAAAAAAATATATTTAACACCTTTCGACTGATAGCTACTTAGATATCTCTCTTTTCGGAAATAGAAAACACTCAAGTTTAAAGTTCAAAGACGATTGCGTACCTTCATAGTGCTTATTCTGGTATCCCTAGCCACGAAAATGCAATTTTCTTTCCAGACGTACCCATCTCCACATCCTCAAGCCTCTTACCCACCCAAAACACTCAAAACCAACTGAAGAGTGAAGACCACCAAATCCCTGAAGCCCCCGGCAATTTGATCTTTTCAATGCGGGGTTTTCCTCAAAGAAATGTCAATGGCCCTCGTAAGAAAATTGAAAATACATAAGTAAACAAAAAATGAGATACGTTTTTGGTATCTCCCATTAATTTAACATCGTTCCTCTCTCTCGAGCTCTCTACTCTCGCATGAAGACGGCCCCACTCAACATTGGTAAGGCAAATCCTGCAAAGCTCCAAGAGGAAAGAGGCCGCAGTTGACATATCCTACCCACCATTGGTGGACTTTTAAAAGCCCCAAGCTTGTGCAGCAATTGAGGAGTTCATACAGGGCTCTTCAATTCTTGTACTGGCGTAATAACTTCTCCTTCTTCATTTTCAGCAACAAATTGGTGCGGGGGCGTAGTAGTACCTTCTCCTTCTTATCATTGGATCTGCTCAATCTGCCCATCAAATATATACATATATATTCCAAAGAAGTGCCCCAGAAAATGGCAGATGATCAATCTTATTCGACCATGTTTAGTGTTTTTTTTTTTCTATATTTGAACCGACTTTGTTTAGGTTGATAATCAATCTTATTAGTGATCATATAATTTTCAGATTGGCTCCTTGAGGGAAAAAAAAAAACAAGGAAAAATTTCCATGAACCCCCTAATTTTCGGAGTAATAGGCATTAGCCTTTGAATTTTTCAATCATTATGTGTTGCCTTCCTAAACTTCTATTTAAAATGAGATTGCATTTTCTCATGTTATATCTCTTTTACCATAAATTCACTAATATGAATAGAAAATAGTTGAAAACGAAGTATAGGAAAAATCAGATAATAAGCTAAAAACATTAACAAACATATGAAATCAAGACAATAAGTTAGGGAAAATTACCAAAAAAAAGTCTTAAATCAATTACAATTGTGCCAACTCAATCATAATTTTTTTTCTTGCCAATTGAGTCTTTTTTGCATTTTTGTCAATTTAATCCATTTGGCTACTCATTGCTTAACTGGACAAATTTTAATAATATTTTTAAAAATTCTATTTTTTTTATTTCTTTTCTTTCTCTTTCTTTTCGTTTTTCCCTTCCCATTGATCGGTGAAGGTTACTAGAGCTCGTTGGCCATTGGGCGAGGGTAGCCTCGCCGATGGAGAATGAAGGTGGCCTTGCCCGCAGCTACGCTTCGTGATGGTATGGGTTTGTAAGGTGGCCTTGCCCTCACCAACCACGGGTAGCTGCAGGCGAGGCCGCCTTTACTTGCGCCAGCGATGGCTTCGCAGCCCTCACCGGCCAGTAGGAAGAAAATAAAGAAAGAAAAAGATAGGTCAAAAAAGAAAAAGAAATAAAAATAAAAAATTGAAATATTTGAAATAGTATTAAAAATTATTCGAGTCAGTACCGGCTGACCAAATAAACTAAATTGACACAAATGCAAAAGGTTTAGTATCCATTTGACAAAAAAAAATAGAACTAAATTGGCACAATTGTAATAGGTTTAAAACTTTTTGGTAATTTTCTCCAATAAGTTATCATCTCCTTTTCTAACTTATTGTTAGTTTAGTATTAACTTTCTCCTATTTGAAAAAAGATTTAAAAAACATGTATCTCTCTATATAATTTATCTTTTTTTTAGTCTGCTATGATTTTTCTCTTTTCCACACTTTTTTTTTTGTAGTTTTTATTATTGACTTTGAAGCAATTTAATAAGAGGGAGACTTTATGGTTTAGTTTTTTTTTTGTCAAAATTTATTGGGAAAATATCAAATAAGGGCTTGAAACTAACATTATTTTAAATAAGGGTCTTAAGTATCTTATTATCTCAAATCAGGGCCTAAAGTAGACATTATTTTAAATAATGACTTGATGTGGCCATACCAGTCTCAAAAAAAGGGCCTAACTAACCGGTTGATTAGGGAAATTTTTATCATTTTCTTTTTTCAATAAACTTAAATTTTCTATTTTTCAAAAAATTTAAAAAACTAAAATTATTTTTTTTTTAAAAAGAAAAAAATACAGCTAGTGGGGCGAAGGGGATGGCCGTTGGGGTCGCCCATGCCTCGACGAGAGCCTACTGGCCCTCATTCGAGTTGGGAGAGGGTTATCAAACCTTGCCTAGGTCTGGGGACGGGCCGCGGCCCTCGGCCGCACCGGGGCGAGGGCCGCCAACACGGAACTGGATCACCTAACATTGGGGTTTCTATGTCATGGGTAACATTGCTCAAATCAGCCGTCCATTTTCATTTGCACGGTCAAGATTGAGAGAGGATTGTGATTCAAAATTTTTCAAAACCTAAAAAAACTCCCGCCTAATTTTTTCCCTCCTCTTCAACAAATGACGTGGCCCAATCTTAACCGTCCAAATGAAAATGGACGGCCTGATTTGAGCAATGTTACCCTGACATAGAAACCCTAATGTTAGGTGATCCGGATCCCGCCAACCCTTCAACCAATGGCGAGACCATAGCCTAGCTCCAGCTCACCCTCGGACTTGGACAAGGACCAACGACCTTTGCCTCGATCTGGGAGACGGTCGCAGCACTCTCCCAACTCGATCGAGGGCTAACAAACCCTCGCTTCTGGTTGGCGAGGTCATCAACCCTCATTGAGGCACCGACAACCAGAAGCGAGGTTAGGCCCTTATTTGAAAGAATTGGGGGCAATTGATCGGCCGAAAAAAAATTGACCGATCGACTAGTTGACGAGGTAAGGCCCTTATTTGAAAAGACATGACTACTTCATGCCTTTATTTGAGACAAAAATGGCATTTCGGACTCTCTAATTGAAACAAAGTCACTTCGAGCCTTTATTTAAGAAAATGAGGATATTGGGGATCCTTATTTGGAATTATCCCCAATTTATTTATGGGAAGTATGTTGTAGACCAAAATAGCATAACAGTTTGACGGGAAGTTAATGCTCATATACAAAATGAAAGTTCGTCGCAATGATATTTAAAGATTGAAAGTTTGGATGCAAAGTCTGTGTGGGTTTGCGCGCGTGCCAGGGGATTTATTTCTTTGAAATGAAGTTTTCTTATAAAAAATTCATCTTATCGAATGTTTAAGCTATTAGAAAATGGTTTAATAAAGCATATGTAAGTGCGGCTACTCGTCAGATGGATTATAAGAACGATGTAATCACGTCAAATCGACAACGAGAGATAAAGGAAAAAGGACA
This sequence comes from Psidium friedrichsthalianum, assembly GCA_019149425.1. Lineage (NCBI taxonomy): Eukaryota > Viridiplantae > Streptophyta > Magnoliopsida > Myrtales > Myrtaceae > Psidium > Psidium friedrichsthalianum. The sequence goes on along the minus strand of JAGVVM010000340.1, from coordinate 62,588 downwards.
AAATATAACAAGCAGAATAAAGATAAGACAAAGATGGGATCCAAAACCCAGATCAATCGTAACCATTAAAAACACCCAAAAAATTATTACATGTAACATACTTCGTAAACATTTATTACATTTATACAAAAAAAAAATTGTGTTGACTATGTGCAAGATAACTAGAAATATAATTTTCACGAAGCAGCCTCAGTTTTCGGAGTATAGGTATTAGCCCTTGAAAATTCTAACCATTTTGTATTGCCCGCCCTCCTAAAGTTCATTTTGGAATAGAATTGTACTTCTCAGGTAATATCTGCTTTTCCTTGAGTTGATTAATATGAATAGAAAGTAGTTGAAATTAAAGTATAGAAAAACAAAAAAAAAACTCATAAACAAGTTAAAAAAAATTATTATCTTTGCAATATAAAAGAACTACTACCACAACAGAAAACTATTTATAACATTACTTCCTTAACTTTCGTTTCTGGAATTCAACACACTTGGTTCTGAGAACTTAATCTCTTACCTCTCCTCTTTGACAAATGTACAAATGCATACATTATATATAATGAAAAAAAAATCACAAAACGTTTCAAAGCCAATGGGAGCTTGTTTAAGGATTTCTTTACATTACATATTACTTTAGATAGATGTGGTTCATACTTCCTATTAATTAAGAAAATATGAGGGTCCCATGAATAGTTATTGCTATGTATACTCTTTTCGTTTGTAACTAAGTAATGTAGTAGAGAGGTACAAGGTGCTAATTATAATTGAATTCTCTGTTGAACGTAATCTAGTTTAAAAATGAACCAGAATAAAACTTTGTGTCTCGATTTCTTTTTCTCTCTTTTACAATTTATTACTTCGTTGTGATTGTGCACGAATCTTAACCAACCTGACATGATGAATCATTAATTAAAATGCATGATGTAGTTTATAAATAATTATTGGAAGGGAAATCACTAAGCTTAAAATTTTCAAGACGTGTGACTTGTAAAGTCAAAAAATTTCGCCAAAAAAATGCGCAAATTTGAAAGAGAAAACATGAAATCATGGCAACCAAAAAAAAAAGTTTCTCCATCATTTATCTTTTTGTTAGTTTACATGAATTTTCTCTTTTCCCATGTGATTAATAATTTATCCATTTTTAGAGCAATTTAAGAACCAGAGAGATATTTCTTTATGGAAAATATGTTCCTACTGATGCCAGAGCTGTTTGTAACAAAATGAAAGTCCATGTGGCAATGTACAAAGATTGAAAGCTTGGGAGCAAATGCGATGTGAGTGCCACCTCACAATCTCAGGAGGTTTGTGAAATTTGTACCTGAAATGTGTGTTTGTGCGAGGTGTGCGCACCACCAGCGGCTAGGACGGTTTATTTCTCTAGAATTAACGACTTCTCTTATAAAAAAAAAAAAACCCCTTTCATTAAACCTTTAACCTATTAGGAAACGGATTAATAATGTAAATGTGGCATATTTCTTCACACTCCCACATGTAAGTCGGTGACGTGTCAAACATAATATGCGAACGGTATAACCACATCAAACAGATTGGGGGAGATAAGCAAACCAAATGGAATCACAAAGCACGATAGATATCGAGCAAACCCTAAACATTAAAGAATGGCTTGACATGAAGTGTTAAATGACGTGTCAAACGCACTATGTCAAGATATAATCACATCGAACAGATAAGGGGAGATAAGCAAAAAACAGACAGAATCGCAAGTACGATAGATATTCGATATCGAATGTCGACCATGAACATTAGAAAATGGGCTAACGCGAAGTGTTAAATGAGGTGTTAAATGAGTGCACAAGTGTATTTTTCTTGTGTTCAACTATGCACAGGAATAACAAGCAATATCACAGTGTTCATGTCCGTACCAGCCCCCATATGATGAGGCTTTTGTCATCGTCATTGCAAAAGTCCTAAGGTTAGGTCGACATTGATTTCGTGATATTGCTTGTTATTCTGTGCATAGTTGAAACAAGAAAAATACACTTGTGCACATTTAACACTCATTAACACTTCGCGTTAGCCCATTTTCTAATGTTCATGGTCGACATTCGATATCGAATATCTATCGTACTTGCGATTCTGTCTGTTTTGCTTATCTCCTCTATCTGTTCGATGTGATTATATCTTGACATAGTGCGTTGACACGTCATTAACACTCATGTCAAGCCATTCTTTAATGTTTAGGGTTGCTCGATATCTATCGTGCTTTGTGATCCATTTGGTTTGCTTATCTCCCCCAATCTGTTTGATGTGGTTATACCGTTCGCATATTATGTTTGACACGTCACCGAACTTACATGTGGGAGTGTGAAGAAATATGCCACATGTACATTATTAATCCGTTTCCTAATAGGTTAAAGGTTTAATGAAAAGGGGTTTTTTTTTTATAAGAGAAGTCGTTAATTCTAGAGAAATAAACCGTCCTAGCCGCATGGGTGCGCACGCTCGCACAAACACACATTTCAGGTACAAATTCACAAACCTCCTGAGATTGTGAGGTGGCACTCACATCGCATTTGCTCCCAAGCTTTCAATCTTTGTACATTGCCACATGGACTTTCATTTTGTACAAACAGCTCTGCATCAAGTAGGAACATATTTTTCCATAAAGAAATATCTCTCTGGTTCTTAAATTGCTCTAAAAATGGATAAATTATTAATCACATGGGGAAAAGAGAAAATTCATGGTAAACTAAACAAAAAGATAAATGATGGAGAAACTTTTTTTTTTGGTGCCATGATTTCATGTTTCTCTTTCAAAATTTGCGCATTTTTTTGGCGAAATTTTTTGACTTTACAAGTCACGTCTTGAAAATTTTAAGCTTAGTGATTTCCCTTCCAATAATTATTTATAAACTACATCATGCATTTTAATTAATGATTCATCATGTCAGGGTTGTTAAGATTCGGTGCACAATCACAACGAAGTAAATTGTAAAAGAGAGAAAAAGAAATCGAGACACAAAGTTTTATTCTGGTTCATTTTAAACTAGGATTACGTTCAACAGAGAATTCAATTATAATTAGCACCTTGTACCTCTCTACTACATTACTTAGTTACAAACGAAAAAGAGTATACATAGCAATAACTATTCATGGGACCCTCATATTTTCTTATTAATAGGAAGTATGAACCACATCCTAATATAAGTAATGGTAATGTAAAGAAATCCTTAAAACAAGCTCCCATTGGCTTTGAACGTTTGTGATTTTTTTTTCATTATATATAATGTATGCATTTGTACATTTGTCAAAGAGGAGAGGTAGAGATTAAGTTCTCAGAACCAAGTGTGTTGAATTCCAGAAACGAAAGTTAAGGAAGTAATGTTATAATAGTTTCTGTTGTGAGTAGTTTCTTTTATATTGCAAAGATAATAATTTTTTTTAACTTGTTATGAGTTTTTTTTTGTTTTTCTATACTTTAATTTCAACTACTTTCTATTCATATTAATCAACTCAAGGAAAAGCAGATATTACCTGAGAAAGTACAATTCTATTCAAAATGAAACTTTAGGAGGGCGGGCAATACAAAATGGTTAGAATTTTCAAGGGCTAATACCTATTACTCCGAAAACTGAGGCTGCTTCGTGAAAATTATATTTCTAGTTATTCTTGCACATAGTCAACACAATTTTTTTTTGTATAAATGTAATAAATGTTACGAAGTATGTTACATGTAATAATTTTTGTGGTGTGTTTTAATGGTTACGATTGATCTGGGTTTTGGATCCCTGCATTTTGTCTTATCTTTATTCTGCTTGTTATTTTGTCCTTTTTCCTTATCTCTCGTTGTCGATTTGACGTGATTACATCGTTCTATAATCCATCTGACGAGTAGCCGCACTTACATATGCTTTATTAAGCCATTTTCTAATAGCTTAAACATTCGATAAAGATGAATTATTTTATAAGAAAACTTCAATTTCAAAGAAATAAATCCCCTGGCACGCGCGAACCCACACAGACTTTGCATCCAAACTTTCAATCTTTAAATATCAATTGCGACGAACTTTCATTTTGTTATGAGCATTAACTTCCCGTCAAAACTGTTATGCTAGTTTGGTCTAAAACATACTTCCCATAAATAAATTTGGGATAATTCCAAATAAGGATCCAAATATCCTCATTTTCTTAAATAAAGGCTCGAAGTGAACTTGTTTCAATTAAGAGTCCGAAATGCCATTTTTGTCTCAAAATAAAGGCATGAAGTAGTCATGTCTATTTCAAATAAGGGCCTTACCTCGTCAACTAGTCGATCGGTCAAAATTTTCGGCCGATCCAATGCCCCCAATTCTTTCAAATAAGGGCCTAACCTCGCTTCTGGTTGTCGGTGCCTCAATGAGGGTTGATGACCTCGCCAAACAGAAGCGAGGGTTTGTTAGCCCTCGATCGAGTTGGGAGAGTGCTGCGACCGTCTCCCAGATCGAGGCAAAGGTCGTTGGTCCTTGTCCAAGTCCGAGGGTGAGCTGGAGCTAGGCTATGGTCATCGCCATTGGTTGAAGTGTTGGCGGGATCCGGATCACCTAACATTAGGGTTTCTATGTCATGGGTAACATTGCTCAAATCAGGCCGTCCATTTTCATTTGGACGGTTAAGATTGGGCCACGTCATTTGTTGAAGAGGAGGGAAAAAATTAGGCGGGAGTTTTTTTAGGGTTTGAAAAATTTTGAATCACAATCCTCTCTCAATCTTGACCGTGCAAATGAAAATGGACGGCCTGATTTGAGCAATGTTACCCATGACATAGAAACCCAATGTTAGGTGATCCAGTTCCGTGTTGGCGGCCCTCGCCCGGTGCGGCCGAGGGCCGCGGCCCGTCCCCAGACCTAGGCAAGGTTTGATAACCCTCTCCCAACTCGAATGAGGGCCAGTAGGCTCTCGTCGAGGCATGGGCGACCCCAACGGCCATCCCCTTCGCCCCACTAGCTGTATTTTCTTTTTTAAAAAAAAATAATTTTAGTTTTTTAAAATTTTTTGAAAAATAGAAAATTTAAGTTTATTGAAAAAAGAAAATGATAAAAATTTCCCTAATCAACCGGTTAGTTAGGCCCTTTTTTGAGACTGGTATGGCCACATCAAGTCATTATTTAAAATAATGTCTACTTTAGGCCCTGATTTGAGATAATAAGATACTTAAGACCCTTATTAAAATAATGTTAGTTTCAAGCCCTTATTGATATTTTCCCAATAAATTTGACAAAAAAAAAACTAAACCATAAAGTCTCCCTCTTATTAAATTGCTTCAAAGTCAATAATAAAAACTACAAAAAAAAAAGTGTGGAAAGAGAAAAATCATAGCAGACTAAAAAAAAGATAAATTATATAGAGAGATACATGTTTTTTAAATCTTTTTTCAAATAGGAGAAAGTTAATACTAAACTAACAATAAGTTAGAAAAGGAGATGATAACTTATTGGAGAAAATTACCAAAAAGTTTTAAACCTATTACAATTGTGCCAATTTAGTTCTATTTTTTTTTGTCAAATGGATACTAAACCTTTTGCATTTGTGTCAATTTAGTTTATTTGGTCAGCCGGTACTGACTCGAATAATTTTAATACTATTTCAAATATTTCAATTTTTTATTTTTATTTCTTTTTCTTTTTTGACCTATCTTTTTCTTTCTTTATTTTCTTCCTACTGGCCGGTGAGGGCTGCGAAGCCATCGCTGGCGCAAGTAAAGGCGGCCTCGCCTGCAGCTACCCGTGGTTGGTGAGGGCAAGGCCACCTTACAAACCCATACCATCACGAAGCGTAGCTGCGGGCAAGGCCACCTTCATTCTCCATCGGCGAGGCTACCCTCGCCCAATGGCCAACGAGCTCTAGTAACCTTCACCGATCAATGGGAAGGGAAAAACGAAAAGAAAGAGAAAGAAAAGAAATAAAAAAAATAGAATTTTTTAAAAATATTATTAAAATTTGTCCAGTTAAGCAATGAGTAGCCAAATGGATTAAATTGACAAAAATGCAAAAAAGACTCAATTGGCAAGAAAAAAAATTATGATTGAGTTGGCACAATTGTAATTGATTTAAGACTTTTTTTGGTAATTTTCCCTAACTTATTGTCTTGATTTCATATGTTTGTTAATGTTTTTAGCTTATTATCTGATTTTTCCTATACTTCGTTTTCAACTATTTTCTATTCATATTAGTGAATTTATGGTAAAAGAGATATAACATGAGAAAATGCAATCTCATTTTAAATAGAAGTTTAGGAAGGCAACACATAATGATTGAAAAATTCAAAGGCTAATGCCTATTACTCCGAAAATTAGGGGGTTCATGGAAATTTTTCCTTGTTTTTTTTTTCCCTCAAGGAGCCAATCTGAAAATTATATGATCACTAATAAGATTGATTATCAACCTAAACAAAGTCGGTTCAAATATAGAAAAAAAAAAAACACTAAACATGGTCGAATAAGATTGATCATCTGCCATTTTCTGGGGCACTTCTTTGGAATATATATGTATATATTTGATGGGCAGATTGAGCAGATCCAATGATAAGAAGGAGAAGGTACTACTACGCCCCCGCACCAATTTGTTGCTGAAAATGAAGAAGGAGAAGTTATTACGCCAGTACAAGAATTGAAGAGCCCTGTATGAACTCCTCAATTGCTGCACAAGCTTGGGGCTTTTAAAAGTCCACCAATGGTGGGTAGGATATGTCAACTGCGGCCTCTTTCCTCTTGGAGCTTTGCAGGATTTGCCTTACCATGTTGAGTGGGGCCGTCTTCATGCGAGAGTAGAGAGCTCGAGGAGAGAGGAACGATGTTAAATTAATGGGAGATACCAAAAACGTATCTCATTTTTTGTTTACTTATGTATTTTCAATTTTCTTACGAGGGCCATTGACATTTCTTTGAGGAAAACCCCGCATTGAAAAGATCAAATTGCCGGGGGCTTCAGGGATTTGGTGGTCTTCACTCTTCAGTTGGTTTTGAGTGTTTGGGTGGGTTAAGAGCTGAGGATGTGGAGATGGGTACGTCTGGAGAAGAAAATTGCATTTCGTGGCTAGGGATACCAGAATAAGCACTATGAAGGTACGCAAATCGTCTTTCAACTTTAAACTTGAGTGTTTTCTATTTCCGAAAAGAGAGAGTATCTAAGTAGCTATCAGTCGAAAGGTGTTAAATATATTTTTTTAAAGGAATCTTATAGCTGACGATCTGATACGATATTGTTAGTTATTTTTAATAACACGATCTCCCGATCAATGAGTATTTTATGAAAAATATGCGTAATGGTGTGGTGGACCTTAGGATAGATTAAGATTATATTGTCAGGAAAGCATTTCTCTTTTTCTAAAAAAAAATCTACATGGGCTGTTTGGTTCAAAAACCATTACGGCAACGTGTTTGATTGAAGTCTAAGAAGAATTGGCTAACTTTTCCTTTTAAATTTCCCTCCCTTAAAAGGTGGATAAAATAATGTCATTAAAGGGCTTAGATTGAGTAACAATGTGATCATTGCCTATTTTATTATAAATTAAGACTCCATGTGATTTTATGAAAATAGATATTTTTTTGGAAAACATTTCTTCAATTTTCGTATTTTGGGCGCGAAAATGAGTACTCGAAAAAACTTCTAAACTGAGGTCTCTTGCGTTGCTACGTCTTCCTCCCTTCTCGTCTCCAGAGCTTCAATCCCATTCTCTCTCTCTCTCTCTCTCTCTCTCTCTCTCGACAATCCCCTTCGCTGCAAGACCCATCCCCGCTCCGGCCTTCCTCTCCCCTGCTCGGCTCGTCCCTCTCCGGTGTCGATTTTCGTCCTCCAACCCCTAATGCTTGGCCTTGATTTTGCCTACATCAAGATTGTGGTTCAAGCTCTTCTCGCTTCAACCTCACCGACTTCTTCGAATTTGAAAACCCTAAGCACGCTGAGCGCGATGGCCTCCTTCCCATTCCCGCTTGACATACACACTTCAATAGCCGGAAAATCAAGCCCAAACCTCCATGAGCTCGCCAGATTTGGCCTTAGCCTCGAGCAAGGCCGAGCTTGAGGTGGTGAGGCGAGCGCTCGCCAGATCTGGCCTCGGCCTCGCGAGACTATCGTGGCCTAGGAGGGTGCCGATGGGGATAATTCGAAGAAAGGCTTGAGGATTGAGGTGGCAAAGGCAAAGGAGGGCGAGGACGACGATGAGGTCAGGGTTTGGGTGAAAGTGAGCCTGGCGTTGGAGAAAAAAGATAAAAGATAAAAGAAGAAAAAGATACAAGATTAAGATAAATAATTAAAAACCGATTTAAAAAAATGAAAATATTAAATGGAAAAATTAAAAATATTAAAAACAGTGGATGGAGAAAAATCAAATCTCATTTTCCATGCCAAATGACAGAAAACATTTTCTGGAACTTTGTCATACTCTAGCTAAACACCAAAAAACATTATCAATTTACTAGAAAATAACTTTTCGAATTTTTTTTTTGAAAATGTGATATTTTTCACGAAATAAACAAACCTAAGAAAAAAAGTCATTCCCACAAATCCTAACTAATCAATCAATCACTCTCTCTCTCTCTCTCTCTCTCTCTCTCTCTCTCTCTCTCTCTCTCTCTCTCTCTCTCTCTCCTCCTCTAACTTGCTCTCTGGGTTGGCAATGTCGTGTTGGTAATGCATGCCAATGTAAAACATCTTAACTTGATTTTACTTGCGAAATAATCGAATTACTAGGAAAGCATGTTGACAATTCGTGTCACATATAAAATTAAATGTGTCCTGTTACATCATATTTGAATTGTTTCTTGGTGATTCGTGTCTTATTTTGTGTTGTGCATAAAAAAGAAAGAAAAGAGAAAAAAATAAACAAATTTTAAACATTTTTAAAAAATTCACTTTGGCATCAACCATGCCATGTAGAAAGCTAACATTAATATCATCAATTTCTGGCTAAATTGGTTAGATGGATTAAATTGGTAAATTGCTGAAAGGATTATAACTAAATTAGCCAAATTGAAAGGTTTAAAGGTTTAGAATGAAGTGATACAAATATAAAAAGTTTATGGCCAGATTTTAACTAGCTAGCAAAGTCCATGCATGAACTTTGCTAATTCCCAATACAAGATCAACGGTCTACTGTTTGCTATCAGTTAGTTGTGTCGTAATGTATCGTAATTGATATTTGACAATACATCTCCTAAAGTGACAATCAAGTTGTTGCTGCGGATGTCTCGTAAAACATAGTGGAGGGAACTATTAATCCTTGGTTCGAATCAATTTGCGATAGAGAGGAGCACTTTCCCTGTTCCGAACCGCCATTTCCATCTTCGTAGCAAGGCATTGAACATGCAAAAATCGAACTTGTGGAGCCTCACTCGACATATATGGACATGACGGTTCGTGCATATCCAAGCGGATTAATTGGTCCCAACGGTTCGGGGATACTCCGTGTTATCACGGGAAACGACGCAAAACCCTAATTCCACGTGATCCACATGCTAAGCATCTCATATGGTTGAGAGGACGCTTTCTCTTCGTACCTACAATTGGAAAGCTACATGGGAATAAGGAGAGGATGTTCAAGTCCATCAGTCATCATGAAAAGGCTAATCATTGGACAACATTAAAAACTCCCATCTACTTTGATTTGGAAGCAAACCCAATGAGATCTCAGGAACTTCATCAAGCACATGGACGTATGCACGGAAGGTGCTTCTTTTCGTTCTTTTTTTTTTCTCCCAAGTACTGCGTTGAATTATTGCAGCACAGTTTTGGTATTCTCGAATTCAATACACCCGTTCCAGGGAAGAGCAAGCTCACATGCATTGCGACCTTTTCAAGGAACATTTAAGACCAGAGGAGGGTACCCGGCTTGTTAAATTCAATCATAGCTGGCTGGTGAAAAGGAAAGGAAAAATGTTTGAGTGAGCACGGTACATGCGAATGGGAGCCTCCATCGGTTTGATTGAGGACTAAGAGATGGCGATGCCGATGAACCCTACCACCCTTTCCATTTCTTCGATCGTGTGAATTTAGCGTGCAAAATAATGCGTTGGAAACCAGAGGGTACAGAAAGTTAGTAAGGGGGTTAGCAAGAAGATTCCCCTTGTGGTTCTGGACTTTTACTGGAGATATAAGAGAGATTCCAGCAAGTAACTAGGGTTGACTGCAGTTTCTGATTTCTGCAGTTGCATTCATTCCATTACTAGTTCGATGTTTTATGACTGCTTGTGCTACAAAATTATTCACAATGGCAATGAAAGATGACAACGTCAAACCGAAACCTCAATTTGTGACCTAAGAGAGAAATAGAAGTTGTGAGTTAGAATGATAGCTCGACCGAGATTTCGTAGAAAACATGGTTAATGAAAACACGGTTTTAAACCATAAAATACCGTCGAAATGGCTGCTAGTGTTCTTCAAGATGTGCTAATTGTCATGTCCCTCTGGTACGGTCTTTCCGCTCCTTGGCCACCATCTTCATATCTGGAGATTCCAGGATCATGGCGTAATTGTCTCTGCATTCTCCGCATCGGCACTTTCGCGATTGGCAGCAGTTTTAGCTATGCCAACCTTCCTACGAGCCGAACCAACGTCAATCGCCTCTTGATCGGCATATTTCCAGATCATCAAGCCGGGTTGTCCATCATGTCAACTCGGTTAAACTTTGGCGCCAATCACCTCATTTCTTTGGCTAAATTTTATAGCATGAAATAATGTGTGTTTTGTATGTTTTTGTACTTCCAGAAGTGTATTGTATGTAAGCCGCTACAAAAACTCTATGAAGGCAATCCAAGATACAATAACTAGAATTTAGAAACACAGTAATGATTTAAAAGGATTCATGCATTTGATTTGGAATGTATCATTTTTAATGCAGAATAATGACGATCCAAAACTCAAGTACTTCTCTTCTATCGCCCTCTGTACCACTAGCTCAATGAGATAGCCCATCAACTACCCGAATCCGTATTCACTCTTTATGTGAGGTTGTTTTTCATAGGGTTAGAGGATATAGAGTTTCCAACTGGGTTCTCTCATCATGAACCAAACTCAACTAGGCCTACACAATTTAGACTTTTATTAGACTGGTTAAAAATCCTTATATCCCACCTTATTAGACAAACCCGTAAACTAACAAATTACAATTTCAATTAATATGAGTCTACATTAGTAAAACTCTTACACTCTTCCACTTGAGATAACATTAATTAAAATTACATTGTATGTGCGTACCTTTATGTTGGTCTAGAGATATTCTTAATAGTCAATCCGATCTTATAAAGCTTCAAATACCAAATCATTGTAATAACCACATTAGCAAACACAGTGCCATCCATGATTACAAGTACTTTTAACACCACCGATATGAAAAATGGATAACATATCATAAAATAGTGATACTTTATGTGTCATCTTCTTTGCCGGTCAACATTCTCTCTCTTTTATGTGTCACAAAACCTTATATGCCACAAGAGAATATCATTTGTGGTTTTAATGGATCTACATATGTCTTATCTTTATTGTTAACTTTACTTTATACGTAACAAGATATATCCACAAGGCTAATAAGTGAATGCGTCTAGCCTCCACTCAAGGTTTACACGTACCTTGAGTTTTTTAACAGACATGTGTATTCAAGATCAACAAATTCATAAATACTATATTGAACGCTAAAGAGTTTATACATATCAAAACGTTACAAAATGTGACAAATACAGATGTAAAATTTATTAGAGAAAAAAAATAACTCTCACTAAACAACAGCATCCAATGATGTTTCTAAACCCATGCTAATGACATGTCGTTGAAATATACAAGGGTGAAGACCTTTATTCAATGGATCTACAACCATATTATCTGTGGATATGCTTTACTGCAATGTCACCATTCTGCACGAATTCCTTTATGGTGAAAAACTTGGACTCCATATGCTTAAACTCCTTGAGATCTCTGTTGTTCTTAAGGAATAACAATGTAGAGTTATTGTCACAATACAATTGTATGGGCTTATCCACAAAATCAAGTATGGCCAACTTTCTAATGAGGTTTTGAAGCCAAATAGGCTGAGCAGCAGCCAAAAAACATGCTATAAACTCCCCCTGCATGGTAGAGGATGGTATTGATTTTTGTTTCTCGCTTTTCCGTGATATTGCATCGCCTCCCAACATAAGATGTATCTCGTTGTCAGCTTCTTGTTGTCGCGACCTAAAATTCGATGAAATTCTAGGTTAACGGATTATCAGGTTAATCAAATTAACTAACATAATTCGGACTCTCTCTCGTCCTATCGAATCGCAACTTTGGTTCAGTATTTAACATGCGAAAATTTTCAATAGGAATCACCACTAATTGTTCCTGATAAGTCGATTAGAAACCTAAGTAAATTAGCGGAAGAACTAAATTACTTCTACGAACTAAAAATTCAAAATCCGGGGACTTGATTATGCGAGATTATTCAATGCCCTTTTGGTACCAATTTCATGAAAAATGTTCAATTTGACACTTATAAGAGAATCCTAAAATCTAGGATTTCATGCAAATGGAAATAACTCACCTATCAATCACAATCAATAAGATATGTGCGCAAATCAATAAATTAGTACATGCAGATAAATTGCATCAAAACAACACTCAAGTGGTCACATGGCAAGCCTAATAAAGCCCTAAGGACTCAAAGAATGTATCAAATGGCTTCAGGGGTGATTCGGAGTGATTTGGATCGAACTGACCAAAAGGAAAAAATGGTCATTTTTAAAGGCTCGAGAAGTGGAAATAGGTCAAACTAGTTGAATGTGGTCATTTCCTATTTTTCACAATTTTTGTTATATTTTTGTTTTGAATTTTACTGATTTTTGAATTTTTGAATTTTTTTTAATTTAAAACAATAAAAAACGAATCGAGTCAGGTGCACAGACTCGACCCGATTGGACCTGGCCTAGGCCTTCATATCTGGGGGCCCTGCTCGGGCTGGGCTCAAATCATGAGCCTAGTTTGGACTCAAAGCCACCGAAAAGAGAAAAAATGATTGGGCCCAACCCAACCACAATTGTGCTTCAAAAATAGGTCTGATAATTAAAGAAACCCAACCGGCATGGACCAGCTTCTGCAACAGGCCAAAGATAGCAGAATTCCATCTGGACGTGGATTTTGTCAAGTATCTGGACTTGTGGGATCTGGGCTAGTGTCGACTATAGAGGTTCGGCGACTTCCTGGTAATCGCCCAATGCTCAAGTGAAGCTGACGTAGCTAGCAACAACACCTAGAGGGGGGGTGAATAGGTGCTTCTGAATAATCCGAGTTATAAGCACAAGCAAGCACAGAAGCCAAGTATTGAAACTAAGCAGATGTAGTATGCACACGATAAAGGAGTTCAGAAGGAGAAATGTGCACACAGATTTATAGTGGTTCGGCTATAGTAAGCCTACGTCCACTCTCCCACGATGACAGCCGATTGGCTGGATTTCACTATAATGATCACGAGATTACAATGAACTTCTCTCAACAGTATTTTCACAAGAAGTTTAAAAAGCTATCTCAATAGTTTTTTCTCGTCTCTTTCTTTTTCATTCATCACATGTGTAAACGAGTACCAGCACTCTCCTTTTATACCCCTTTCACCTCGAACTAGTCGTTGTCAAGGTGCTCCATGGGATCACTCGTCAATCTTCAATCAACCTGCGAGATAAACTTGGAAAGATGCTAGATAGCCGTTGAAGAAGGATTTTGGAAACTTCAGATTCAGTCGCCCATACAACTAAATCTTCAGTTTCCATTTGCGTGAGATGTTGAATCTTCTGAGGAAGGAAAGAAGAGTAATATTCAATCAAGGATTCCGTCCTAATAAAGATGGACAATCATCCTGTTGATCGAATCCTTTCCCTTCCCGTACTTTCTGAAATCAATCGGACTTTCGTCAGTCGTGGGTCTTCTTCGTCTAGTTGCAGAATCTGAAGTTGTTCAGAAATATCGTTTAAACTATTTGAAGTCTCTGAATCTGATTCAGCTTTTCTTTGTGAGTCTGAGCTCTTTACGTATCCTACTGTCGACGTCTCACATGAGTCTTCTTGAGGTCTTAAAAGGCAATGCTGTCCTCTATCTGAATCCATTTAAGGCAGTCAAATACTTTATCTGAATTATTCAGACGCAGACTCCTCCTTCTGATTCTCTTAGAAGCACAAGCATAGTTCCTCCTTCTGACCATTTAGAAGCACTTTGGTGACGACTCTTCCTTGAGTCTGAACGCCAGTTGTGGGATATTCAAGGCTCTTTTCACATCGTGATTTCTGCAAGGAAAATATTCTTCCATTTACTAGACTTCTTAAAACTAGTTTTGTCAGAATCAAAATTCTTGGCGGGATAGTTTCCTTAACAGAAGCTACACCAGAGCTTGATTTCGCTTGGTCCCTTTGTGAACGACAACAACTATCGAGGGATGTCCAGCTCGATTCCAGGCTGACAGGAGCACTGGTGAACTTGCTTCCTCCTTGCTCGCGAACTATCACCAAGGACGACCTTAGCGAGGAGGAAAGTTCAATGAACGAATGAAGGACAGCCCCTCGAGATCGTCAATGAAAACAAGCTTCGCGGGAAGGAGTGGATGACTGCTTTGTGCATTAGCCTCCTCGCGCGTCGCCGCCGGATCTGCTCGCTGGTCCGAGATCAGGCTCACGAGCTTTTTCCTTTTCAACCAAGCTCTTGAGGACCTCCTCTATTCAGTCCCTCTATTCTTGCTTTTTGCTCCTTTCAGCTCAAGATCTCTCTGAATGTGATCGAGAATGAGAAGCCTCGGTCCTGAAGGAATGTTCACATCTCTTAGAGCACTATCAGTGAGTAGAGGCAACGTTGTATCTGTTAGAAGGCCTTTCTTAAAGTTTTTCTCATAATTTTGAAGACCAAGGCTCGTCAACATTCCTCTTGCTTGAGAGTAGTAGACGTCTTCGATAGGATGCTGAGAGAATTTCTGCCCTAGCTCGAAAAGTCCACCCTGAACAAGTGCAAAGAAAAGCCTTGAAGTAACTGCATTTTGCTGCCTGATTTAGGCCACCCATGCCACTGACCAAAGAGAACATGGCTCCAGAACCAAAGGCTACTGCCATACTAGACTTGACATCTTCCTTCCCCCTCGACCTCTTCATGACACAAGAAATGCCAATATTGACACCCGCTTGGACAGCAAAATTGTGAGCTTATATCAAGGGACCCCCAAATAGAATCTAAGCTTGCTAGAGCGAGGCCATGGCTTGGGGATTGAGGTTGGCACCAGGGAGAGGGTCAAGGGAGGCGGAGACGTCGTTGGTGAAGTTGCCTATGATGGCGTCGATGGCGACGCCCTGGGTGGAGCTGGTGGCGGTGATGACGGCGGCCTCGATGGGGAGGGACTGCTTGGAGAGTCAGTCCTTGAAGCCGGCCTCAATCTCCTTATAGCGAGACTGGAGCTGCTCGATGGGGTTGTTAGGGGGCAGAGACGATGACCCCATGCTTGCCTTGCTCCATTTCTCGAAGTCTTTCAGCCACGGAGGAAGGTGATTTCTAGCGTCGATGTTGGCGGAGGAAGACGGAGGTTGCGGGGGTTTTAGCGAGGGTGTGGAATTGTGGACAAAGTGGATTTGGACTTGGACGACATAGTTGAGGAGAGAGAAAGTAGAAGTTGCGGGGAGAGTAAGCAGAGGATGTTGCCGTCAAAACCAAGAAAGGAGGCGTTACTCTTGTCCGAGTGTTCCAAATGCCAACATTGCAAAGCTCGTGTCTTTCTTCTATCTGTACATGAATCTTTCATCCAACTTCTCTATGGTCTTCAAATACCTAGAATTGGCAATCTTCTTCCTGGCACTGCTACAGCTTGTCAACGACATCAATGCAGATAGCAAGAACTTCCTCCTCGATGATCTCGAGTTGTTCCTCCACCTTGGGTATTGTGGTGTCATACAAGAAGTCCAGCAAGTGGGCACAGGTTGAGAATTATATCTTGAGCAATGCCTGCATCAGTTTGAAAGGTGAGACTTCTTTGATCGCATAGACTTGGAGGAACTTCAGCAAGAATGACGCGTCCATGGCCATCCTCCAAGCCAATCTCCTGTTGAGCGTCTTCATGATTTTTTTTTTATCGGGTCAAGTCCCTCTTCACTTTTTGTTTTCTCCGAGATCCTCCCCAAGGAGGTCATGCTAGTGGCCCCAAAAAACGATGGTGATGATGATCATGAGTCAAAAGTCCAGCAGGAACCCCCACTCCTTCTCCACTAGTGCGGTTTTTTTTTTTTTAGATAGAGGTGGCTGTCGGTGGCATTGCACTTGTCTGCTGCAAGGTCCCATCTTAACAAAGTGGCTCACATCATTCCCCACTGATCATCCCTCTTTCTCTTCTTGTTGAACCGATGAAGCTTTTCTTCCCCACTCACTCTCCACTAACCTTGTCCCCCATCATCAACAACTGCAACATCACACTTCATGATACTGCTCTTTTTAAAACAGAATGACTTCCAAAGCCCTCGCCCTTTTTAACATGGTAAGCATTGTCGGTTAATCCCGTGATGGATGTGTAGCTGAATCAAGCTATTTCCCTGAGCGATCTACCAACACCGCCAATGCCAGCTCATAGGAGAATGAGATGCAGAAATTTGCGATGGAGGGAAGGAAGAGACTCGTGTTCTTGAGAGACTCTTTCACATGCCCTGTTTTTATCTATTGGGCAAATGAATTTTCTAGATTTTTGAGGTGCGCTTGCATTTGGCTTTGAAATTTGAGAACACAGAGCACCTTTTTTGTATCTTGGGTCTCTCTCCCTCCCTCTCTCTGTCTCTTGCCCCACGAAAATCTGTGAACTTGCAACTTCGCTCGATGCAAAATGCAATGTAAAGAAAAATAAAAATGCGACACATGAGGAAATATTTTTGGTGAGAATTAATTCTCAATTTTTGTTCAATATATAAATATAAAAAAATAAAATTTAGGTGTCAACACTTGTCACCCTGACATGCTAGCTGCAGGTCCTAAACATGTTTGTAAATCAGCATATAGTCTTTTATCCTCTTTAAGTAATTCAAAAGTTTCTTGGTAGCAACCTAGTGATTGTGTCCCAGATTTGACTAATATCTGCGTAGAAGTCCCGTTGCAAAAGCAATGCTTGGTCTAATGAAAACTTGAGCATACATGATACTTCCAAGTATACTAGCATAAGGTACATCCCTTAATTTGGGCTTTCTCAACATCCGCATAGTTTTTCACTCTTAATGATGAGAGTAATTCCTTGCTTGCAATGTTGCATACTGAATTTCTCAAAATAAGATCAACAATATGATACTGATATTTCTGAAATTCAATCAAATGTGCCACTTTGACGGTCATTGTCCAATTGAATCATTGAAACTCTCTCATACCGAGAATATAAACCATTATATCTCACATCTACCATATACATGTGATTTTATACTTGAGCAGAGTAATTGTCATCAAAATTCACATATCATGCAAATTACACTACTCAATTTGATAAATGTTAAAACTTATACATGCAATCAATGAATCACACTCTACACATACTTTATGTAGTTATATACTAACATTCGTTTTTTCAAAACCATAGAGAAATACAGGGAAAACAAATACAAAAATACCCTAACAAATACACATATATAGGGTTCCTTATACATTTCTCTATTTTAAGAGCATCAAACATGTAAAATAAATATACCACTGTGTAGAGAATCTTCATACAAATACGATGGTACCAAGAACGCTCCAATCAGAGCCCTAACGCGCCTCCTGAATGTGTGATGCGTGAGGCGCATGTGCGTGCACCTCAGCTGGCACAATAGTTGGTCCGATCGATTCGACCAACGACTAGTCCAACCAATTTTTTTTTGTCCAACCAATCAACGATCTAACCAGTCGGGTTAACCCAATTGCTGAAGGCGGTGGATGCTAACATCACAGATGATGTCATCCTACCACATGGCGAACATGTGTGAGGCGGCTCTAACATCACGGATGATGTTAGGCAGAGCCACGTGTTGTGCATGCATGTCTAACATCGAGGCAGTTCGTGCATGGGAGCACTTGCTTGGCGCTCGCCACCTACAACTTAGCGAGTGGCCATGTGTGGGGCTATGCGCAACTCCACCGCGATGCATGGGTGCACGTATGACCTCCTATGGCGGTGTGCTGCCCACCAAAATGCTCATCTTGATGAGGCAAGTCCAATTATGCAATCAAAAATGATTTTCATTGGGCAAAAGTTCCAAAAACTGGCAAGAACCAAAAGTTCCAGTCCTAGGCCATGAATCGCTATGACATCACATGTAAGCCGCTAAAAAACCTTATGACGGCAACCCCAAGATCACCATAGCTAGAATTTAGAAACAACGGTAATAGTTTAAAGAGATTTGTGCACTTGTTTTGAAATCCATCTTTCTTAATGCAAAACAGTGATGATCCAAAACTCACGTACTTCTCCTCTATTGCCATCTGTATACCTGGTTCAATGAGATAACTTCTCACCTACGCGAATCTGTATGCACTTTTTATGTGTGGTTGTTTATGAGTTCGTAGGGTTAGAGTATAGATTTGAGTATTATTTATAGAGTTTCTAGCCGAGCCCTCTCTTCACGGACCAGACTTAACTCAGCCCACACAATCCAAGCCCATATTAAATTGGCCAAAAATCCTTATATCTTATCTTATTATAACAATCCGTAAAACGATAAATTACAATGTCAATTAATACTAGCCCATATTAGAAAAACTATTATATTCCATTCCCAAAGGAAGTGGCTGAGTCATTCCTCAAATTAAGTCCTGCCATAAAACACCCTTTTGATTTAGTCACTTGCAGTGAACTAACAATGGCTGCTAAGTGTAATATCTTTCTGGTTCCTCGCATTTTTGTTTACTCTAATTCTGTCCAGCACGAAACCGTGCAACGCCGAGAAAGAAGATAGGAAGGCACGCACGATCATTTATAAGTACTCAGAAAAGTTTTGTTACTGACTCGATGATTTTTGTATCCACCTGCAATGGCGGCTAGTTATTCTTGTCGAGACCTTCAAACATGATCACTACAGTTGATTGTGGCACATGATCGAATTGATTTTCTTTTGAGAGATGGTGGATTAGATACACGTCCTAACCTTGTTGATCAGTAACAGGTATACATTTTGTATATGGGTTCGGTTCCGGACAGAGGGTATTCGCCGTCTCTCTCTCTGCAACACAACACCAAAGCGCAGCTTGTGAGGAGTTTCTTGATTACAAGTTGCAAGAAGGAGCATCAATGGTTTCGCAGCCAAGCTTTACAAAACAAGAGGCAGATGAAATAGCCAGCGAGTCTTGCAGATTATATTGGTTAGTCTGAACAAGGAACTAGTGTAAATGACGGGAAATATGTAGGCATGGAAGGAGGAGTCTCTGTATTTCCCAGCACAACTCTCAAAACTTGGGCTTCATGGGCTTCATGGGCTTCTGCCCTGGAGTGAAACAGATCCCACCGCGGAAAGCGGGCTAAATTATTAAAAAAATCTTAAATTATTATGTTTATGTCCGTTTAATCTTAAACTCTTTAATTTAATCGATTTAATTATAAATCTATTGCAATCATTTTTATTCATCCTGAAGCCTTTTAGTTGTGTTAATTGAGTCATATACAATTTGATGACTTGCCAATTTAGCCCTAAATATTTTGACTGTTTGTCAATCTAGTCCTTCCGACTAATTTTGACTTGAAATTACTGATGGAATGGTTAAGTTAGTGCTGGTCATCTTAGGTGGTATGACCGATGCTAATGTGGATAATTTTTACAAGTTGTTTAAATTTTTTAAAACTTTTTTCCTTTTTCTTTTGTTTCTTTTCTATGTAATCTTTTTCCTTATTTCCCTCAGCCGATCACCAGAAAGGAAACAACAAAAATTTTAAAAAATCATCCACGTCAGTGTCAGCCATGCTGCGTAGGACGATCGACATTGACTGGATCGCCACATTAGGAATTCCTAATTAAAATTAGCTGGCAATAACTAAATTTCCAAATCATCAAAAGGATTATTGCTAAATTGGCAAACCATCAAAATGTTTAGGTGTCAATGACACTTACCTTTAAAATCAATGTTGATGGAAGTTTTCTTGAAGGTGCTACACTTGTTGCCAGTTCGGGGGTCCTCCGAGATGATCCAGGGACGCTGCCGGACGGTTTTGCCATGAAAGTAACATCTTCGTCGGCGATTCGAACGGAGACCTTGGCCCTTGATAGAAGCGTTGAAGTACTTTCAGCGGAGCAGAGAGGATATGGTTGTGTTTGGGTGGGTCTGCACAGAACTGGCAGATGGAGTTCTGAAGAAGACGCCCGTCCACTGGAAGCTAGAAACTCTGGTGGAAGAGGGTCGGTTCAGGCTGGCCCATTTTAAGAATGCTTCCTTGGCCCATTGTGGCCGTTCTGCAAATCAGGTAGCCCATTGGGTAGCTAAGGCCCGACACTCAAATTCCCACCCCTCCTTTTGTGTCGTCAATCCCGTCAACTTCATAGGGATCTTTTATGTTTGAATGCCCCTTCTTCAGGCTTTTTCGTTTAAGGGCTCTTGAATTTAATAAAAACATCCATGTCGTTTTCGATATAAAAAAAATTGGCACAATAGAATGTTCAGGACTAAAGTGGCAAATCATCAAGATGTTACTTACTAAATTGGTCAAAATACAGAAGTTCATGACTGACTTATCACAGATATAATAAATTAATGACTATTTTGATAATTTCACTATCGAAAGTGACATCACCATCGATGTTTGGCCGGAGTCTCAGTTGTTTAGTTGTTTTTCCATGTCATATATATATGTGTATATATTCTAATTTACACCTAAAAATTACATAATCACTATTGATGTGGCGCTTATCTTTTTTTCCACGTCATCATTCTTGCCTTATTTCAATTGAAGGACTAACTCAGAACAAAAAACATGTACTTTAAAAACCCAATTATGCAAAAAGTAATTCAAGGACCTAATTGAACAATATTTAAAAAAAAAATTGAGCGACTTCTAATACATTTTCCCTCCGTTACATTGCGACTCTATTTCCTTTTATTAAATCCACAATAAATGTGGTTATCGGAATATAAAATTGAAGTTTTGAGTTTATTATGGCAATATATTCCATGCGACCTATCAAATTACTCAAAAGTGCTTGCCTAAGGATACTTAATATTCTCACAATGCGAACGTTGAATGTCCTCATACCAAAATTTTCGCAAACAGAGACAATAAAAAAGAGAAGGTACTCACTTCTTTTTAGTCAATCTGGCACCCTTGTTTGGGTTGGGATAAAGCTACATAGATGCTCTAAAAGCACCACGTGACGTTCACATGACCCCATCGCATAGTGTCAAGAAAACTACAAAAAAAAAATACTAAACATATTATAATTGTGCCGATTCAATCATAAACCTTTTTTTCTGTCAATTTAGTTCTAAATCTTTTTTATTTGTGTCAATTCAGTCTATTTGGCCAGTTGGTATAGACATGGCACTGCCGGTACAAATGATGACGTTTTAAATGATGTTGCAATATTTATTTTGATTTTTATGATTTTTTTTTTTTGCCTTTTTCTCTTCTTTTCTTTAGTTTTTTTCCCCCAACCTATGGGGCTAGCAAGGGACGAGACTCCCTCACCTAGATCTAGCAAGGGCTTCGACACCCTCACTACATCTGGCCAAGCAAGGGTATCACGGCCCTCACCCACACTAGTCGAGGGCCACAACAACCTCGCTTGATCCAGGTGAGCGAGGCCATCTCAGCTCTGGCCAGCCCTTAGGGTAAGGGGGAAAAAATACATAAAGAAAAGCAAAAAATATTTTAAAAAATTTTTTAAGTTGGCTCCGGACGGCTAAATGAATTGAATTAGCATAAATGTAAAAATTAAAAACTCAATTGGTAAAAATAAAAAATGTTTAGACTTTTTTGTTGATTCTCTGCATAGTTTCAGCTGTGATAACATTAGATTTTTCTTAAGGTAAATGGCTTCAACGCACAAAAGGCTAAAAACTTCAAAATCTCTTATCCGGAAGATTGCTCGGAGCGCATGAGTTTGTCATCTTTTGATCAAAATCAATATCAGCATCACCTTTATCCCAAACCAGTTGGGGTCAGTGGAGTTTGTCATATGTTGATGATGATGTTAAATCCATCGAGCATGATGCCAATGGTCAGGATGATAGTCCCAACAAGTGAGGTAAGGAAGGCCGAAAAAAGCCTTGAATTGGAATTATGAGCTGCAGAATATTGAGTTCATCCATTAATTTTCCTTCAGGAGAGGGATGGATTGCTAGAACTAGTTGGCTAAACTTTTTACTAAGCATTCGAAGCGAAGTGTTCAAACGGGCTCAACTATGCAACCAAGTTACTCTATGCCAATGAAAACTCTTTATCTTCCTCAGGTGTATAACCTTCCCAGCACTTCTGGTTTTAAAGCACTCCAAGGTCCAGACAAGCTTTCCAGAAGTGAAGCAAACGCCACCCAGACCAGATTGAAGTAGAGGAGAATTCTTCCCTAAGCCTAAGATCATGCCGAACCCCTCAGGAAGCCCGCGTATTCGAAGGGTCCAGTGCTCGAAAACGACCCGAGCTAAAAATAAAAACGATAAAAAGTATCGACAGTGAGATTTCATGGTTTGTTATGCACGTCACGATTGACCAAGTTCATTAAGATGAGCGGCGGCCAAAGTCTAGGCATCAAGGAAGAAGGCTCCATTCCATGCTACAGCCCCACACAAAGAGTGTGATATAGATTGGTCCGACCCTTCTTTTTTGTTCACATTTCGCCCTCGACCTAACTACTTAGGTATTAATTTTAAATGATAGCCGTGTGGCCAAATTCCTTCTTGATCTTGAATCAGAGACATCTGATCTGAGCTATTGAAAAGTCATGTGGGAAAAACCCTAACCAAATTCTTTTCTTTTATTACAGAACATGGAGTTGGTCACCTAATAAAAATGTCTGATGTGAGATAGTGTGGAGGCTCATGGTTGACCTTCTAAGAAAAAGAAACGAAACTGCTGCTGTCTTC
The DNA here is from genome assembly GCA_019149425.1 of Psidium friedrichsthalianum. NCBI lineage: Eukaryota > Viridiplantae > Streptophyta > Magnoliopsida > Myrtales > Myrtaceae > Psidium > Psidium friedrichsthalianum. The sequence continues at coordinate 39,599 of JAGVVM010000340.1, read as the reverse complement.
CTCTGACTTTCTTATTTTTCTGGAAGAGAACACATGACAAACTGAGATTTCCGTGTTCATTCTGTCTTCCTCCTTAAGTCTGCATGAAATGGTTCGTGTCCATACAGGATGCCAGTATTAATGGTAGAACAAATTTCCCAGTAAACATGATTAAAATATGATTAAACCCAGAAAATATCTCGAATGTTTTGACCATTATGACTTCTCCAAATCGAGCGAAAACCTTTCGAAGTCGCGATCACTGATTGCCAACACCATTGTATATCCAGAACTTCTCACACTAATTGCAGTTGAATGAAGACGCCTTCATGCTGATTAATTCGCCACAACTAATTCAATTTTCTTCGATTTTTCAGGGGATTTTACGAGGAAGTCAATTTTTTTAAGTCCATGACTATTTTCCATGCTAATGATTCCAGCTGACTCGACAAAGATTCCTTATTGTATAGTCCCTTAAAATTAGTTACGTGGGGATTACTGCAATTAATTATGAATTGTTCAGTTGACGCATCTACTATTCTTTCTTTCTACGCCCAGCACACCAACCGGTCAATTAGGACAACCTTAAGAATTCAGAAACCTTCCAGGAAACTACACTTGATGTCCAGTGAAATGCGTGAACTCGATATATACTTCAAGCCGAAAGCAAGACGGGGTTAGCTTGTTTTCAAATTCGCTGGCGAATCTGCAATCGAATTTAGTTGATTTCTATCTACTCATCGGACTAATCTGCAGGGCATCTCGAGAGAAGTGCATTGACCTTGTACCCAAGAACTCCTCTGTTTGATCAGACTTGGTAAGTCGGTGGATTCTTCGACGTTATTTGGATTTTGCTAATAAATATTCAATGCCTTTTGATCTTTCCTCCGATGAAATGACAGGCAATGGCTATGGAGGACGAGCTTCTGCATGGAAGGCTTCACTTGACGATATACGAAGTTGATGGAATTTCTGGAGCAAAATCTGCTGTTTTCTTTCGTAAGGTATATAATCTCCTACCGAAGACGTTAATGCCCTTTTGAAGCAAATGTATTAACTCTCTTCTTAATAATCATCTTTTCTGCAATTTGTTTCACCTTTTAACATGAAGAAGAGCGTAGAGGAAAGTAGGAAATATATCTCCGGTATTAGCGTCAATGTAAGCAAAGCAGATCATGATTCCACATCGAAAATTTTCTGAATAGGATAATTACTATGCTTGAAAAATCATCTCAATCTCTTCAGAAGTTTCCACTGAAATGCTCAATAGGACAAGATTGTCTAGCTTCTCCGGGTTTCAGAACATTCTCTGTTCTCTGTCTTCTGTGAGCTAATGTTGATGCTAGATCCTGCGTCTGAACTTCTGGTATTTCTTAACTACTTCACGCAGCTAACAAAGAAATTGGGAAATGTATTGGTGCGGAAGACCCCACATTCGAACTCTATACTACGGTCGATATAGGCAAAACTCGAGTTTCGCGAACGAGACTAACGGAAAGCGGTCGCTGCAACCCAAGATGGAACGAGTCTTCCACATATACTGCGCCCATAAGGCTTCTCTAATTACCTTCTCCATTAAGGAAGCTCATCCTATTGGAGCAACTGTGATCGGAACGGCTTGGCTTCCCGTTAGTGAGATCGTGAAGGGACAAGAAGTCGACAGGTGGCTCGAGATATCCAGAGGAGAACACACATCCTTCACCATGGTTCGAAGATCCATGTCAAGCTGAAATTTGATAGCGCCGCTGAAGACCCGTGCTGGTCTAAAGGGATTCGGAGTCCTGACTTTCCAGGAGTGCCTCACACATTCTTCGAACAGAGGAAAGGTTGTAAAGTCAGTCTTTATCAAGATGCTCATGTCGAAGAGGGCTTTACCCCGAAGATCCATCTCGACGGCGGCAAGCACTATGAGCCTCATCGCTGTTGGGGGGATATTTTCGATGCGATATCAAATGCCAAGCAATTGGTTTATATAGCTGGATGGTCGGTGTACACGAAGATCGCCTTGATCAGGGATCTAAAGAGGCGAAAACCAGGAGGAGACATGACCCTCGGAGACCTCCTGAAGATGAAAGCTGACGAGGGCGTCACTGTCCTAATGCTCGTTTGGATGACAAAAACCTCCGTTAGAGATCTTAAGAAAGATGGAGTGATGGCTACTCACGATGAAGACACTAGAAGTTTCTTCCATGGGACTGGAGTTCATTGTGTCCTATGCCCTCGGAATCCTGATAATGGCGGGGCCTTGTTCAAGGCACGGAGATTGCTGCCATGTTTACGCATCACCAGAAGATCGTGGTGGCTGATAGCGAGGCTTCGGGTGGAGAATCCGGGAAGAGAAGGATTGTTAGCTTCATAGGTGGAATCGATCTTTGTGACGGGAGATACGATACTCCTTCCCATACCCTGTTCGGGACATTGGACTCGGTTCATCATAGCGATTTCCACCAGCCAAATTTCATGGGCGCGTCGATCAAGAAAGGCGGACCAAGGGAGCCTTGGCACGACGTGCATTGCCGGCTTGAAGGCCCAGTCGCCAGAGATGTGTTGATCAACTTCGAGCAAAGATGGAGAAAGCAAGGACATGGCGACAACTTGCTTGTCAAAATAAATGACGACGTATTCATGTCACCATACGAAGAAGTTTTGGTCGATGACAGTGAAACGTGGAACGTTCAATTATTTCGCTCCATCGACGGTGGGGCGGCTCTTGGATTGCCAGACACCCCAGGCGAGGCGGCGAACCACGGCATCGTTAGGGGCAAAGAATGCCCCATTGAGAGAAGCATCCAAGACGCTTATATCAACGCAATTCGACGGGCCAAGAATTTCATTTACATTGAGAACCAGTACTTCCTGGGAAGCTCCTTCTCGTGGGAGTCTAGCGACGCCAAGGTGGAGGAGGCCGGCGCTCTACCTCTTCATCTGATCCCGAAAGAGTTATCACTAAAGATTGTTAGCAAGATTGAAGCAGGGGAGAGATTCGCAGTGTATATCGTCGTCCCCATGTGGCCGGAGGGCGTTCCAGAGAGTCAGTCAGTCCAAGCTATATTGCATTGGCAGAACCGGACGATGGAGATGATGTACAAGGATGTAGCACGGGCCATCCGCGACAAGGGCCTCGACGCAGACCCGACGGACTACTTGACATTCTTCTGCTTGGGCAACAGAGAGACTGAAAAATACGGAGAATACGTACCTGCTGAGCAGATAGAGCACGATACAGATTACCGAAGGGCTCAGCATGCGAGGCGATTCATGATTTACGTGCATGCCAAGACGATGATCGGTACGAAATCTTTGTATCATTATTATTTTTTTTTTTCTTTGGGTCGAATTTGTGTCATTAGTTCACTTGCTTGAATTGGCTAAGTTAGAGTTTGCTGTTAAACAGATAGACTAATTCTTGTGCTGTGGACTAATTCTTGTGCTCTTCAGTCGACGACGAATACATAATCGTGGGATCAGCCAACATCAATGAGAGGTCTATGGACGGTGCCAGGGATACCGAGATCGCGATGGGAGCATACCAGCCGCATCATCTTGCCGATGAACAACACCGAGCCAGAGGCCAGGTCTACGGCTTCCGGATGTCCTTGTGGCACGAGCACCTGCGCGAACATCACCGCTCCTTCGATCACCCCGAGAGTTTGGAGTGCGTCCAGACGGTGAACCAGATCGCCGATCGCAATTGGAGGCTATACTGCTCGGAGAAACTCGATCGAGACCTGCCGGGCCAATTGCTCAAGTACCCAATTGCAGTTGCTGAGGATGGAAAGGTTGCAGAGCTACCTGGTATGGAGTTTTTTCCAGATACAAAGGCTAAAGTTCTTGGGTGCAAATCACGTGTCCTACCATCACTCCTCACTACATAGAACTAAAATTCAATGCATAATAATTTTTTTTTGTCGATCATAATAATTGTTCACTAGTATAATTATTCAATATGCACTTGTTCTTAAAAAAGATTGATTTATTTATTTCTTTATATATGTCAATGTATTTACATTAAAATTTGCTATTTCAATTTGTACGAGGTTAATGCTGTTGTGTCCATGTCGTTGCAAAACATAATCTAAGTTGGGGATATCACAAATGGCTACTAATTGATTGAGGAGTGGAATTTATGGTAAGAAAGAGCAATGTTGTAGTTTATGGTCAGAGATGATGATAGTTATGTCAACTCCCAAAAAAGGAGAAAGAGGCAAATTAGAATTTGGTGAAAGCATGGTGCTGGGTTGGGTTTGGTTAACTGTTGTGACATTAATTATGAAATAATTTGAGGCATTAAATCTTAATCAAGTCGTATAATCGATTTATCTGGAAGAGAGTTTTAATAGAGATTTATGAGCGATGGGGTCGGATCGTTACAGATTTTATATATATATATAATAATAATTAGTCGTGGTGGTGGTGGTGGTGGTGGTAATAATAATAATAATAATAATTAGTCGCAATAGTGAGGGCTTGCATAGTCCTCATCATTGCTGCCCCACCATCATCCACAATGGCCAACATGGATGGGGGATGGCTGAGGGGGGTCGCTAAGGCTTGGCAACCACCGCCGAGGCCTAGCTTGGGTTGGCGAGGCCTGGCCGTGGCTAGCTAAGGCCTCGCACCCACGACGAGGCTAACATCACATATCTAGGTGAGGGTACTCCAAGCCCACTCACATCATAAAAATGAGTTACACATAATATATATTAAGAAAGACTAATCTATTTCTAAATTCTTCGTATCCTCATTGCCATAAGAGTACTCAAAGCCCACAAACATCTTCCTTTGCTAATCTCCATTATACTAATCTTCTTCACATCACTTTATTAGGAAGTAAAAAAAGTCGACTTACATGATCTAATGTAGCAAGTTAGGTGTGGGAGATGAGGTGGGTGACGTGGAAGCCCCTTCTTCCCCTCTCGTTTTGAAATTATTGGCCAATGAAATGGTGAAGAGAGAGGGAGAGAGATCCAAAAGACATGGATTGGTGATCTTAATCATTAATTTAAGTTTGATACCACGCACTTTTTCTTGGTGGCAAATGGCCCTTTGTCTACGTGGGTTGTCCTTGTCCAATATTGGAACATCCCCTAAATAAGCTCCGACGACAAGCAAAGTAAAATTACTAACCCCTCCTTTGTGTAATTTAGATGAAGTAATTCTAGAATTAGGGTTAAGATATGAATGCTAGAAAAGGTGTAGTTTTTTTTTCCCGAGATAAATGATGGAAAATGTGTGGTTTTTTAAGATAAATTATGCAAATTGCGACGACACCTATGCAGCATGAAGCAAAAGTGTAATTCTCGTTTTGTTTAGTACATTAAGAGAAAAATTATCTAAAAAGTTCTAAACGTATTGTTCAACGGTCAATTCAGTTTTAAATCATTCAATTGTGACAATCCAGTCTTAAACATTTAGAGAATTTGCAAACGTAGTCCTTTCGAGTAGTCCTTTCGACTAATTATACTCGAAATCGCTGACGTGGTTATTAAAGTTGTTATTCCACATCGCTTGACAATGGGTCTTATATGCTTTTCATATTCATACGATCTTCCTCTACCTATCAGTTTAAACTTTTGGGTTGAACTTTCTAATATGGTATCAGAGCCTATTCGAGAACTTTCTAATTCGACTTGCACGTGAGAGGAATAGGTCCTATATGCTCTTAATATTTATGTAATTTCTCTTTATCTATCAGCTTAAGTTTTGGGTTGGATTTTCTAAGCTCTAATCACTTAGGGTGCATTTATTAACGAAAAACTCAAAATTTTAAAAAACATTTTCCACAAATAATGGCTTGCATCTCTTACAAAAATAAATGAATGCAAAATATTTTCATCACTCTCAAAAATGGTTAAACATAAGTTATTATCGATAATGAAAACATATACTTAATCATTTTTTGAAAAATATTTTCCAAATCTTGAATAATCCCCAAAACAAACGCCTCAAAAAAAAAAATCTTTCTGCTTTCCGAAGAGAATAACCATAGGTGCTTATCAACAATAGTTTCCTTTTATTGATGACGACTCTAAGGACTCCACTTGTCAAGCAGGTATTGCAGCCTCAGCCAAAGATATTAAATTACTTGACTATAAGTACAAGTTCACTGCTAATCAAACCATGGCATTGGCCAAAAAGAAAACTCAATTAACAATAATATGGGGTTAGGCAGCACTCATGGAGTCTGCTTCACCCTAACAGGAAACTGACATCATCCATGGCCACTCTTTTCTTGGCACTGCCGTGTACAACACCAACACAAGACTTTGTAATTAGTGATTGGATCGCATGAAGTGTTTTTTCTTGGGCTGTCAGAGTATACTAATCAGATGTTCCATCACGATAAGACGCCTATTAAACGATGGTTAGAAAACATGAACCCAGTTTTCTCCACCGATTTTCGGACGGTGACTTGTTCGGCTACGATAGCGAAATGCTGGAGAAGAGTTGCGATTGCTCGAAAGGTTGAATCGATGAGTTACGTAGGCTAATTGGGTATTATGGATTGCTAATTACTTGCTGAGTATTCTTCTAGAGCAATAAATGTCAATAACAATCTCGGGCAGTCACAAGGGCTTGGCCATGATTTCCTCCAAGATCAAATTGTGTGATGGCAATTCTCACTCCGCAATAATGGTAACAGATGCGATTTCTTATATGACCCAGATAACGATGTACATTGGAAGGGCCTATCATTCGACAATTCCTTCAAATATTTTTATGCATCGGGAGGATTCATCGACATACTACCATACGAAATTATCAACATTTTATTTGAGCTATTAACCGACTTTTTTTCTCAACAGAGTAATTCAATAGCAAAGTTGGGAAATGAAAGGAAAATCAAATAAACTTGGGTAATTCAAATGAAAGTTGGTAATTCGTACTTGGTTGGTAACTCGCTCGGAGAAAAGCCGATAAATCAATTAAGAAAACAAAAAGAAACGTATGCTTACGTAGAAGGTGGTTCCATAATTGATGAGTATATTCTCTCCTTCGATTCAGCACTATATAAGCCGTCACTCTCTACCCTCATTATCTCATCAACTCGCCCCTTGTTCTTACTCCTTCCCTTCTTCTCTACCCCATCGACCAAACCAAGACAACAAAACATGAATCTCGTCCCCAGCCCGACGGGGCATCGTTGGCCACGGCCATAGCGGTCTCGGGCACCTTGATCCTCTTTGCCATAGGCTTCCAAAAGTCCTACTCAACCACCCGCATCATAGTCGACCACATCGTCGAATTCTCGGACCTGGACATACCGTCTTGCATGGTCTCCGGTACGCTTAAAAGCTTTCGACTGCACGTATATATAAACCCTAATCTGTACAGCAAGAACTCCATAACCGATCGAGCCGTGGCCTTGTGCAGGTGAAACCAAGAAACGGAAGAAGAAGATCAAGAGAGCGAAAGCAAGGCAGAGCGTTCACTTCGAAGAGGATGTTGCAGGCCCTGATTGTTACCATGAGGAGTTCAAGATTCATCATGATGGAAATAACGAGAACGACGACAAGAATAACGATCATCGTTCTTCGTCATCCGCGAAGTATAAAAGCTCGTCCAAGTTCGGAGGAATGCCAGCGAACAGAGCAGCGCTTTACGAAGCAGTTCTCAGGGATCGCAGCCGTCACAGATTGGCCAGTTGCTATCGATAAATCGCTTTCTTTACTTTTCACGCGAAAGGAAGAAGACGAAAAATGTCATGTCTATATAATATCGTCATCATCAGCCAATTAGTATATTCCGATAAATGTTTTCTAGCTCCTTTTATTTTTTTGTGTTCTACCTTGGCATAAAGCAAGGATGTGTAAGGAGCCAATGGAGATTGGCATGTGGGCTCAAATGTGTAATTTTCTTTAATGAACTACTGCCTTTACACTTGAGTTTATTTTATTTTGAGTCAATTTGAAACAAATTTACTTCATCAAACAAATAAGAGAACTACCCAAGCCAGTGTCCTAAGTGCCGGAGAATACACAATCAATGCAAGTGAGATGGATTTGTGCAGGTGTTTTAAGCATCCTAGTATTGATTCGCATGGAAAACACAGTTTTTTCGAGTAAAATCCGCGTATTAGTGGGTCAAAACTTATTCTCGTGAAAGATAAATAAATTCCGCCGAATTCGGATTTCGTTGACATTTGTTAGTAGATGGGCTAAACTTTTTTGCAGGAAACCATTTCCGCGTATGCTAAGAAAAAAGGTACAAGGAAATGAACACAGAATCTCTTATTCTTGACACCACAATGAGGTGGGCTACACATCAATTACTCTAAAAGTTCAAGTTATTAGTCATAGGGGATCCCGCAAATATCTTTTTTTTAATATATATTTATTGTCGCGTGACTGATTTCTACTAAGATAATGACTTCATCATGATGTGGATGAAATTTTTTTATGTAAAACAAGTAATCGGCTTACATTTTTTTTTTTAAAGCTATGGTGGATGATTGACCCCATGGGAGGTAAGAGAGAAGCTCACAAGTGCTTTCCTCATCTTGCCACTCGTCCTTTAGTGTGATCACTTCAAGCATTTGCATGAAAAATGTTTTGGATTGTATGTTTTTCTAATGGAGCATTACTAGATTGGTTCATATAAGTTGGGGTCGTCGCATGACCTCATCTAACATTTTTGGCACGGCCAAAGTGGGGGGAGACGAGAAAGCTCTATCTTTCCCATGGCACGACATAGTTGAGTGGCCACTTTTGCTTCCGTCGCCAGAACACTTTTTAGAAAGGCATTTGGAACACTTTTGCTTTTGAGGTAAATTTGTCAAGAACTCGTGCAAGAACTCAGATTTGGGCGGAGCTCGGCTTCGCGCGGCGAACGCGAGCAAACACTGCCATATCCAGTCGAGCTTCGACCTCGACAACTCGGCCGACGATGGGCAGGGCTCGGTAGGAGAGCTTGCGCGAGCCCGCTCAGAGTTGGGTGGGGCTCTGCCTCACGCAAGCCAAACCCCACCATCGCCGGCCAAGCTTCGACCTTGGCCAGCGATGGCAGGGGTCGATGGCGAGCTCGCGCAGATCTGAGCGTGGGCTCCCATCGCAAGAGCCCGAGCTCGCTCGCTCAGATCTGGCGAGGCTCTGCCTCGCGCTCGCTTGGGCGGGCTTGTGCAAGGGGAGGGATCGGACGGAGACGAGCTCGGCGATTTTGACGGGATCGACACAGGGGACGTCGTACTGACGGCGATGGAGTAGTCGAGGTGGTCCTCGTCGGGGAGGGGGGCCGGTGGGGAGCATTTTGCGGAGGACTTGCTCCCAGCGGTCTCGCGCTCGTCCTCGGGTTCTGAGGCCATGTGCGTGGAGGATGGAAGTGGGTTTTCTTTCTTATTTTCAGTTTGGTTTTCTGGAGAGAGTGAAGGGCGGAAGGAGGAGATGAAGAAGAAGAAGATGGCGTTGAAAGTTGAATCTGGAGGAGAGAAAGACAGTTGTTGAGGAGATGGAGAGAGAGAGAGTAATCAAAGCATTTTTTTTTTAAGTTATCAAGTTTTTGTTTTTTTTTTTTTTCTTCGAGAACAGAATTTTTTTGTAATTACCAAACACGTTTTTTTCTCAAAAATCGTTATCGAGAACAAAAACGAAAAAAATATTTCTATTTAAAAAGCTATTTCAATAACAGAAACGTTACTATACGCACCTATAAATGAAATGGTGGAATGCGGATTTTCCTATTCTTCTTCGTGTTAACATAGGATATTCGGGCCATGGACTCGATTGGTTTCTGTTGATACACGCGAATTTGACTCATGCGCGCGTATCAAGGGAGCTCTAAGAGTAGTTTGACCTACATTAGTCCGAAGTTAGCATGAGCGGGACTCGTGGGAGAGTGTGCGATCTGAATCGAGATATGTCGTACCCGAACCGAATGCTTGAATACTCAACCGATGAAAGAAATTTGGTCATTGACTCGTTTCGGGTAAGCTTGTGAACTATTAAAGCCAAATGAATTCGTTAAACAGATGATGGGTGCATTTGGTTTTCGCTTTGGGGAAAGCTTTTGTGAAAATACAAAGGCCTTTGGGTTAAAAGGTTACTACTGCGAAAACCTTAAACTGGTACACATATGATAAATTTGCCTCAAACTATTTTTGTGTCTACGAAAATCTCATATTGATACATCTGTGATAATTTATTCCAAATATTTTTTTGACCATTAAGAACCTCAAACTGGTACATCTGTGATAAATTTACCAGAAACTAATTTTTTATCACGAAAAACCCCAAATTATTATACTTATGACAAATACCCTTCCTTAAATTGGATTAGTATTGAGAAAAATCCTAAATTAATACACCTATGATAAACATATGGTAAAATCTCCAAACTAGTGTACCCATGAACAGCCACGTGCCATTCAACTCAGCAATTTAAAGTTAAATTTAATGAAAACTAATGGAGAGTAAATTTGTCATAAACGTACTAATTTGAAATAGATTTGTTAAAAGTGTACCAATTTAGGGTTTTTTTTGTTAAAAAATAATTTGGGGTAATTTGTCATAAGTGTATCAATTTAGATTTTTTGTGATATTAACCCTAGGTTAAATGGATCTTTCGAAATGCAAGTGTGTTTGGTAAATTGCAATTTGAAAGTGCATTGAGAAATAACTTCGATTTAACAGTAACCAGCAAAGAATCAGTGGTCAGCGATGCCAAATTTGGCTGCTAGCAGTCTCACTTAGGTTGCCAAACTAAGAAATCGTCGACGAATATCAACCGGTCTCGCGCAACTCCCGACAGAGCTTCACATATGTAGAAGATGAGCTATGCCTGTGACGGCAAAGTCGAAAAAAGAACAAATTGGCAATGATAGTTTTGGAAGAGAAAAATTGACTACCCCTAGAGTTAACTTTCCGGAAATGTTGAAAGCCCAAAACAGGTGGGGAGTTGCCTTGGGTTTTCAAATTTCACAAGGCCAGCATTTGGTCGAAAGCTGGACGAACAATTTGCCAAACACCCTTAATTTTCCCCAAACCCTTTGGAGGAAAAAATGGTTCCCAAATGGAGCTGATATGTTACTTTGCTCTTGGTCAGGTCAATGCGAGCATTTTATTTGGACTCGCGTCAATTGTGCTAGATTCATCTCAGTAGTCGATCATACGGGCCCTGCCTATGGACCTCCACACGAGACCCGAGCGTCAACGGCTAAGATCGTTCCCGTTCCTTGTAAATAAGCTATAAAGTGAGCTCTTGGTGCAATCGGTCCATGTAACGCAATGTATCTACTGTTGATCAATTGAGGAGGCACACGAAAATTGGGCTCGAGTGGTCCAATGGCTTTATCCAAAATTGAGTTTGGATGTCAATGGAAGAGATCAAGCCGGTGGTATCTAACACCGAAACGAGCTGAACCATTCATTCGACAGACCACAGGATTTGGCAAACTCATTTTGCAGTTGCGATCGCGCCTTAATCTCTCCAAAACTTGATTCCGTCGTCTTCTTTCTGTTCTTTGAACCTTTTCTTGGCAAGTCGCGTCAGATTCTCATTCCGTTTCTTGGGCCGAACAAGAATCGTTTTTGGGCTCGAGCCCGGGACATCATCGTCGTCGGGGGGTGCTCCTGGCAATCGTCGGTGGGCTCGTTCAACGAGAACTGGGGGATTCCAGGTAATTACTGCCCCAACGAGATGGAATAGCCGCCATTCTTTTGGCTGCCACAACCGAAGGATCAACTTCTTTTGCTTCTGACGAATTTCGTTTGTTTTCGATCCGAAAGCGACAGTGTTCTTGTAATTCTAACTCCCTTCTAGCTATGACATAACGTTATACTCGGTGTAGGTTTCTGTTATTAACAAAGGGGAAAAAAAAAATCCCAATCTTTCGGGTCATCAGTTTCTTGACTTGGGTCTTTGACATTAATATGGTGTTGCTCAGTAGCTCGAGCACAGTTTGGATCCGCCCATTCTCGCTTGCATGGGGTAAGCCCTCGATTCGTCTTTTTTGATTTGTTTGGGTTCTCAAGAAGTTTATTGGCTGATTTCTGGGGAGAAATTTCTTGTCTTGCTCGTGTAGTAATTGTGGGCTTGCCTGACTCTGTTTTGTGTGTTGTTCTCTGCTGAATTTTGATTTAATATATGGGTTGAATCGGAACCTGTTAGTTTGTGGAATTGATTTGAGATGGGTTCTTGGATTTATCTATATTGCTCTTGACTACTCCTGTCTATTGAAATTAAAAGTTGAGTAGCTTCTCCCTCAGAAATCATTTCAAGAAGTGATGGATGGGGATAGAACAGAGAGCGCTTCTTGGTAATTTATCGTTAAAGAGATTAGAATGGGTTTGTGATTGCCTAATATTGAGAATAAGCCCGGGGTTTCTTGATGAGGTCCAGTAGTGTGTTACTTGCTGCTGTAATTCTTGCTTTTGTGATAACATGGTTTATGACATAGCAGTGGTTGCTTTGGATGCTATTCTAAGCCCACACCAATCATAGCTGTGGATGAACCGGCCAAGGGGCTTCGAATTCAAGGGCAGACTGTGATGAAGCCCAGCTTCTCCGATGATTTCTGGAGCAGTAGCACTTTTGATGTGGATAATGGCGCTTGTCAATCTCAGAGAAGCCTGTCGTCTATCAGCACATTGACTCTTAATCAGAGCAACGACTCTGATTTGTAAATCATGGTGCGTTTGCGTTTTCAACTCCATGTTGCTTGTTCTGTTATGGGGAGAAATGCTCTGTTGTCGGGACAGTTTCTTCTGCTGATGAGCTTAGTGCTTTGCATGAATTTTTATGCCCACTTTAAGGTGTTTTGTGTGCTGTTACTCTTGTCACCTTATGTAATGTTCAGCTTTATTGTTGCAGGCCTTATACTATGGAATGAGAGTAGGCTGCAATGGATTGGAAATGGGAGTTCCAGGGACCAAACTAAACAGAAGCGTGGGCGTACATGAGGTGCGTACTCTAGCCATCTCCTCCCCTTTGTTTGCACATCTTGCCCGCTGCTACTTTCTCTCCATTTTTTTCGGTTGCATCTTCATTCTAACTGATGTTAGCAAACTCAATCAACCCAATTACTATCACGTGGAAGTAATTACTTAAGTTCAAAGAGTTATGCCATCTTTAAAACCGATTTGGGTTCTGGAAATCAATTGGCTCAGTTGCTAGAGGCCGCCGCCTTCATTTTCCAGAGATCAGATTGGAGGTTCAGTCCCATGAACCCCTCCCATATCTCGCGGCTCATGCAATGAAATGAAAAAAAGTGAAATAGAACAATAATGAGGCTCACTTGTAAAGAAGATTTAAGAAAATAATAATATGAGGAAGTACTGTAGAGACTGAATTGCCTTGCACTATACAACTAGGGTCAACCAAATGGATACTATAGGGTGTGAGACCCCGTCAATCCCTAATCAACTAGTTCGATCCTCAGATTCCATGGATTCAGCTACTTGATGTACTTCGTGAAGCTATCCATCATCTCATTATTAAGTTTATGGCATATAATGTCATGCTGTTCCTTGCACACTGTCAAGCTGTCAGCATCCTGTATTAGTTTTGTTGCTTCAAAAATCACTTGATCTTATGTTTTCTACCAATATAAAGCATTTTTTCATCATATTCTTTTGGATGAAGTAAGAAGAATATATTGTATGGTAAGCTTGTTGTACTGTGGGCAGTCCTATATGTACATATCCTCAACTTCATTTGGTCTCTCACATTCACAGTACACATGTCAGGCAAATACTTAATTCTTCCATTTGCGATTATACTTTCTGAATCTATGCAGTTGGAATACCACTTATGAAAGTGTACTCGCTAGGAGAACTCCTTTCGCCAGGCCTGTCCCTTTATCAGTAAGCATGCCAGAGTTATATATTTCATCGGACGTAGTGAAATCAATGCTATGTACCAACAACTACTGCATAGCTGCCAACTAAAACCCGTGATTTCTTCTTATGCTGAATTCGCAGGAATGATAGAATTTCTGGTGAAGCTCTGGAGCAGAGGGATGTATGACTAAGAATATGTCGCCGAGTTCCCCATGTGTAGTCTGCATTGATTCATGATCTTACTCTGCCTCTTAATGTTAACCGAGAGGCATTTGTATAGAGCTTGAGAATATCAATGAAACACAAGAAACAGCCAACGATGTGAAGGAAGGTCTGTATCTCAGTTCTACCACTTGCTATGATTTGCCCTGGTCCGCGTGAACTTATGTGTTCTCTGTGCAGTAGCCGATCATGTTCTGTTGTATATCTGATCTGATATGTACAGATTAAGCTTGTCGGCTGTTGTATATTAGCCTAGATTCTTTCATCCTTGCAAACCTGGCGGGTGATCTGATATGATCAAACGCTTGATGGGTGCAGTATCGACTATCAAAATTGGAAAAGCAGATGATGTCGTTGTCATTCCAAGAGTGTGATGGCTAGTGAAGCTATGTCAATGAATTGGGATTAAGTTGTGTAAGAGATTTTTATGGGATCATTTTCAGCTGTTCTAAAAACTTAAGCAATTAGATAAAGGCATAATTATTATTTAATTATTCTGGTGCGATTTAGTATTTAATTATTCTAAAACTCTCCTCACGCTTAATTTGGTCTCTTTTGTCTAGTACTAAGCATGGATATATTTAATGGGAAGGCAAATGGGACCTGAAAAATTTGAATTTAGGATCTCTTGCTCTTATATCAATGTAAGATTTTTATGAGATCATTGCCAACTGATTCTAAAAGCTTAAGTTACTATACGACAGGCGCGGTTTATTATTTACTTTGCTAAACAAGTTGCATTGTCAACAACTCTTACTGACCATCTGAAATGCTTTTAGGTATAGAAAAAGCGTTGTAGAAACTTGCTTTGAAAACCTAAAAGCTGTTATAGAAACTGCTTTGAAAAACCGGCAGAGCGATTGGTTTCATTTGGAGGATTGAGATTGCATTGTGGACGTGCGTGTGGTCTTTCAGAAACAAATCTGTCTCATCATCGGTTCTCAAATGTTATCATCACCGGTTTGGTCCATTAACTTTCTCCATATCTCCTACTCAAAATGTGTTAAATCATGACTTTTTCGACATCAAATCAACGATTTAACGAGGGCTTTTATGTCCTGCCCGAGGTAATTGCAAATGCGCTGTGTGAATTTCCATTATTTGTACTCGAAAAGAGCATGGCAGTTCAAGATGCTACGCGTGTTTCACATGCAAAGGATGCGGCACAACCTATTCGAATGCAACAATTTACTGGGGCCGGGTGGCATAATTTGAGACTACTAAAATCAGTAATATGCATATTAACAAAACTTTGAGAACTGAGAAAGAATATATATTTCAAATAGAAGTATTCAGATTTTCAAAACCCTATTCACGGCTCTGCAAGTCTATTTTTTTATCAAGAAACTAGGTGGTTCTACTTTGCCGAGAAATCACTACATCAAAGAGTACAAGTAGTATCATCTCTGGATAAAAGCAAAGATCCTCCATAATGATTTCGTGATCATCACGAGTACCATAATCTACAGCGCCAAAAACATTTACAGCTTTTTTTCTCATTTGCTAGATTTTTAGGTATATCACCCAAAACTGCTATATTTTCAAGGGTCGATCATCTCACGAAGGAACAGCTGCTCAGAGCAGTCTGTGCAGTGATTTTGCCTCACGCCCGCTACAATTGATCAGCAAGTCATTGTTCTAAGCAGACTGGCATTGCCAAACTCTCCGCCGTTTCAAGATGATGTGTTCCAGCTTAGCACAGAGGTTCCTGTAGAACTGTCACAGACAACAAAGAAGTTAGCCAAACCGGGTTAGATTCATGATGATTATGGTGTGAATAGAACCTGAATTGCTTGTGGACTACAAATCGACTCGAAGAGACATGATCCAAGTACCTTGAACAGTAGAATCGACTTGACCAGAAAAATGTGAGTAGTTCCAACAAGAACTATTGGTTCAAGAAAAATTCAATGGAATGGCACCAAAATATCAATTGACCTCAATTAGTAATACCTTTTCCAAGGCTTTGAGTAGATGAAGATTAAATACTCGGCTTCATTGATTTAAATCTGATGTAAATGATACTTTACTTACAAACATACATGTACCGATATAATAGGCCCAATTGCACAGATGAAGCGAGATCATTGAATGAACTTGTGCTCGACTCATCACCTACTCGAGATTGGCTCGAATTTTTTCAAGCTTGAGTCAAGTACGAGCGTAAAGATACTTGACTCACGAGCCTAATCAAGTTATCTCATTTGGTATACAGGTTTTTTTAACTTTATAGCAGATAATGACTTACAATATACTTCTTTAGTATGTAGTTACACTTTCACCTTTTAATATAATTTTAGACACTAACAGAAATGTGGAGCGCAAGTATTTCGAGCCAAGTCAAGTTCAATCAAGCTGGAAAAGTCGAGTATGTCAACAAACGTTTTTGAATTTATAAGTCAAGCTCAAATCAAGTTTCGAGCTCCAAATTAAAAAGTCAGGTCGAGTTCAAGCTGCCTGGCATGTCGGCTCAACTCCACTCGACTCAAATGCACCCCTAGTCATTACTGGAGTTGTGTTTTTGATGGATCCAAACAGGGATTACCAGATGGAAGATTCTGAATCGAATGACATATTAACACTAACCTTATGATACTCAAGTGTATCCCCAGCAGCCTTTCTAACATCAACCATGAAAGAGATGGTGCCAACTCATACACCTAAGGAAGAATTACTCAATCATGTTATGAATGACAAGGATCCAGAAACCAAGTTGTATCGCCGAAGATAGTCTGAAGTTCATGCAAAACTTATAAGAGTTACCTCCAAAACGACTGCAAATTGACCAACCCTATTTGCAGATATTCCTTCGATTCTCATCTTCAAGGACAAAGGCATGAGGTTAACAAAATGTCGGAATACAAACCAAATGCCATTCACTGAAACTGAACTTCTTCAATACATTGATAGTACACCGAAAGCATGAGAATAAATAGAAAAAGGTCATTAAAAAATTTAAACCTTCAACCTGCAAACACATGCTCAACCACACAATGTTTGACGTGAGAATTTCTAATTATGCCATCTTAGGCATGTTAAGTAATTCAAACCATTAAACAGAGTTCCCTATGAGAAAGAAAAGATTGATGGCCAAGGGTGAATATTACTACTCTTTCTTTCTGCCATCTTTAATAGATCCTCTAAAGAGTAAGGTTAGTAGAGTGACATCCCATCCACTTCTCAAACAATCATGAATCAGTAAATAATCTGGTTATTCCACGAGTTATAATATGCTTCTAGTTGAAATTGCACATATTCTTGGTTGATGTTCCTAAGTGATGGAAAGCACAACATGCAATATAACTGATATTCTGAAGTATTAATCCTTGGCAGGGGAAAATGAAAGTCATGAACCCACGGTCTAGCTTAACAGAACGAATGGCACACAGCATTTTTATATTGACATTATTTACTCATGTCTATGAGATATGATTTTAGCATGGATGTGGACTAAGGAACACTGCAGCTCAAAACTAGAGTCTCAACAGTTAAAACATAGCATAATCAAGTCCCATTGCAAATTTACCTTTGTACTAAGCGCTCATAGTATAAATGGCAAAATCATGAAGCACAATCACTGGATGTCCTAAAAAACCAAAACAATTCTAGCACAGGTTGCCTTCTAAGAGAGTATATGCTTCTGTGTTTACCACGCCTAAATATATAGATTTGTCCCAACTCAAATATAGGTGTACATGCATTTGATTTTACAGTACTTCAAGATGCTTTCAGGAAATAAATGCCGTCTGACTTTGAATTGTGTCAGGCGATAGACAGATACCTTGAAATTACGTGTATGGACTTTGAGACCCATTGATTTCCCAACAGCTTCAATCGATGAAATCACAACCTGCGCTGGTTTTCGGGAAACAAAACGAGTTTGCCGCTTTACTTGATCCTACCACAGATAGACAATGAAATGAGAGAGAGAGAGAGAGAGAGAGAGAGAGAGAGAGAGAGAGATCTCCAAAATGGCTACTTTTTTATTTCAATTCTAGACGTGTAAATGTATAAGTTGATCAAATAAACTGGCAAATGAATAATGTGACAGATTTTGTTTTTCTTTTTCATTTCCATCCCCGCAGACTCACCTATTATGGACCTGAAAAGGTGAGCTAAATCATATAGAACTAATTCAGAGTTTAACAATCCCTAATTTGTTGATGGTAGTAAGTCTGCTACAGATTAACTTTAAGAAACTGAAGCAGCAAATGGCTAGAATTACTTTTTGGGACATACTAATTGGAGAGAAGGATGAATTCAAATGCATTACCAGACCCCTGTCAAAAAGAGCTGATAGATTCAGCCCTTGAGATAGAGTTATCATCTCAAACGCATTCATCATTAGAGGGCTCCCTTCTATGGTCTCTGAGTTCTCAGCTACATACTTTTCCTGAAAATTACCCATGACTTTTTTAATAATTTAAGCAAATACAATGATGATCATTGAACTTTTACATCTTAAAAATGCCACAAGTCAGCTTCTATTGAACGATTTCTATTATGAAGTAATACCAGAAATTAGACAGCTCCTTGGAATTAAATCAGAGAACAGTGGACTGAAGCAAACCTCGATATCATCAAATACCGCATGCACATCATCCAAGTCCAGATCTTTGTGTTCTCTGTGTTTGACAGGCACATAGTTCTTATGAAACCATGGATGCTTCCTGATATTGTCGATCTCAATGCGCTATTTTAAGAAATATCCACAAGTTATGCATCAGCATTAAAAATAAATGCTTATGCAAGCTCAAGAAATATGCAAAACAGTGATGTACTATTGTTTAGTGATATGACAGACGTGCCAGAAGATAAATCTCGCAAAATCACTTAAGAATATTAGTCAAATTAACATCCCATCAAATGCTTCGACAACATAGTGCATAAAGTTCATGTAAGATTATCACTGCACACATGGAGGAGATACACTCGATCATGCCACAACATCAACCAGGCTAAGCAAAACTTAAGTCATCCCACCAAATGCGTCAAATGAAGTTTATGAGGTAATTAACCATAATAAAAGTATAGACTGTCAAGTTGAACTTACTGTCTTGGGATTGGATCGAGAATCTTTTGGATCAAGGACTTTGCACTCGGAGAAAACCAGAAGGGGCAAGAAAATTCGGCAGCATTTATCTATACATAACCAGAGAAGTGAGAACTTTCAAATCATAAAAGTGGATAACTATTCACTTATATAACAGAGGACAAAGAGATCGCATGCAATGAGTTAAAATGATGAAGGTCAATGATCTAAAGTTCGATACAATCCAGGAAAAGCACCACGAAGAAAGGATCAAAACAGAGGGGATAAGAAAAGAAAGAATAACAAGTAGCCTTCATTCCAAGATCCCATTCATTCAGTTACCCAGTAAAATGGACAACGCATATTAGAATTGAGCAGACTATCATAGGGACAACTACTTTTTCTACACACCATCCCCGATCACGAAGAGGAATGCGGAAAAGGTAAAGAATTATATCACATTTAACCTCTACTAGCATTATGTTGCTGTCCACATGCCATCTACTCCAAGCACTGACATGTGTCTTCCAAGTCCAAATGACAAGAAACTCTAAGCTGGTAACCTTGTCAATGACATATCCGTAAATAAGCAATGGCGGGTATTTTATGCTTACCATGTTTGCCAATACTTTTTCTAATATAGTCCTGAGTATACTTAAAGGGAAACAGGAGAGGTAAAAATGATTACCACAGATCAACAAGGAGTCCAGGTCTAACCATATCTAATTTGGAAAAAATCAAGGTAAGAACATGACCTTTTATAAAGACTTGGAAGGTCCATCTCATCAAACGGGAGATATCCAGCCATTATAACGAAGAGAATAACTCCACATGACCATATATCAGCTGCTGCACCATCATATCCCTGCTGCCCAAGCACCTGAGGCATTTTAAGCATTAAAAAATATGACAAATTGAGAGGTAGAACACAGATACAACATAATCCCATAAGGATTTCAAGTGAACTACTATTGACACAACCAACAAAGATGGCCATTTACCATACAAATAAGCAATATGAAGAGTATCCACCATTTGACATAGCATGCTAGCAACCATCAGGCAAGAAAGCATGAGGGAAACAAATTGCTTAAGAGCTTCCAACCTCTTTGATACATTCTTTTTCTTTTATCTTTTATTACCTACTTCAAAAATGCGACCACCAGCATTCAATAACTTTTCACCGGTCATAATACCACAAATGAATCTTTTGAGATTTTTGAAGCATCTCCAATGGTTTTCATACGAAATTCTTCGCACAGGGTGAGAGAGGTGACTATGTCAGCTTCGACAGACCACAGTATGCATAGAAGGTTACTTCTACAGAATTGCCAATCTTATCTAGAATTTAGCTCCCATAACAATCAACTATGTAAAGAAAAATGGTGACTGAAGCTTCTTTATTAATGGCAAAGGAAAACTAATACGTAGTGAAACAAAGCCACCATCCGGATAGGATCCTCTGATATGCAATAATCATTTGTTCTTGTAAGCAAAGCCCACTAAAGGAAAAGAAACTAGGTGCTAAACAAATCTAAAATCAGATCAAAATTGCTAACATTGCTGACAAGGTAGTTTTACCAACTAAAAGATACGTTTCCAATGACTAGAATGCATAAAAATTATGCATGTTGTAGTAGTCAATCATTTGCCCAAAATATATAACTGGCTACGAATAACACGGCTAAGGTGAAACTACCACCAAAATGAGGATGAAACAGCACATCAAAATGTCAATTTTACTGAACAGAAGGTGACTACGTTAGTACCTCGGGAGCAACATAATTTGGTGTTCCACATGTGTGTGAAGAAGTCCGACCCCCTGTATACAAGTAGAAGCATCAGAACAGAATACAGATGGGAACAGAGGAATGAAGAATTATAAATCACATAAAATCTTGATGATTGTGAAGTGAATATCAGAATACTTACCGGCTGGGGCAGAGCACTCAATCCAAAGTCAGAAACTTTTAAGTTTCCATGAAAGTCGAGAAGAAGATTCTCAGGCTTTAGCCAAACAGCAAGGAAAAACTAATCAGTCAATACATTGTGCCAAATGAACACAAACATGAAAGATAATACATGCAAGGTACAGTTGAGCACCTTCAGATCTCTATGATAGACGCCCTTGCTATGACAATGAGCAACTGCATCTATAAGCTGCTGGAAATATTTCCGACACAAGTTTTCAGGAAGTTTCCCTTGGTGAACCTGTGAATCCGAATAAACATTAGAAAAAAAAAATCAGGCATCAGAACTTCATGATTGTTTACGATCTAAACTTTAAAATATAAATATTTTGTAATCAAATACTTAAGAACAATCCCGATCTTGAGTAGAAGAATTTTGGTTCTGTTAAAGCTGCTTGAAATTTTCGATATTGATTGATTGAAACATCAAATCAATGCTATTTTTCGATCTTAACAATTCGATTCTCTTGTAGCTTTGCTACACCAAAACTCAATGTCAACTTTTTGAGGTTTTGACATTAGATATAAAGATTTTGCTAGCATTCAATTGCATCTCAATTCTGCTTATGTAAATTCTCATCTTACAAAAGACACAATCACTTACCTTTCACAAGTATACGTACATTATAAATGTAAATTATTTCGACAATTTCTAGAAATCTGAAGATTCTCTATTGATCTCTGAAACCCCATCAATCTTAAGTAGAGTCCCCTTCTATTAACCTTGTTTCTATCGTTGCCGAAGATATATCTTCCACATGCAAAAAAAAATAATAATAAAGTTCGAACTGAATTATTTTAAGCTTAATTTCGAATGTAAGAAGATCATGTTACTGCATCAGTAAATAAAAGATGCGTGTTGTAAAAAGTTAGAACTTGCAGAACTCAATCATTCTCCAACCAGGATAAAATGCATACAAAGGCAATCGTATTCTCACAATTTTATCAAATAATTCCCCGCCAGTCACAAACTCAAGGATGATATATATCTTAGTCCGGCTTGCTAGAACCTGCAGCGTTCAAATAACAAGGTGAAGCTTATATTATTCAAGTAAGAGTCACGAAGAAGTCACACAATTCAAATGAAATTCATAGAGATCATGAAAAAAGGCCACGAGGATCATAAACAAGAGGAGATTATGTTACACCTCATGCAGCCTAACTATGTTAGGATGCCTGACTATCTTCATTATCGATATCTCCCTTCTAATCTGCAATAAAGAAACAGATTGTTAGAGAGAGAGACAATACTATTGACAAGCTAAGAAGAAGATTTAACAAGCTCACAAATGAACATAACGATTACTAAATCTCACTGGATGTCAGTCGACCTGGTTGTCCTAGAATAACAACCAATTACAAGTAACATGGGCCCTGTGTTGCATTATATACCGCACCGACTGTTAGTGCTTACGGCAACATACAATCTCAAGTACTTGGAGCAAAGTAAATGTTAGTATTATGGTCCAATTGTATGTACATTTTGGACAAGCTAAACAACCAGGATTGAGTGATGTAGCTTTAAAGTAAAACAGTTCCCAAAAATCTCCAAAACTGCGAAAATCGGACATCAAACAAATGCAAGTCTTCCTTCTCACATGAATCGGACCAAAGCCCTCAATTTCAGCCTTTAGAGTTTACTAATTTAACTACGTCACTGCTCTGACTGCATTTCTTCAAAAAGCACCAAAATCTTGGTCAGACTTCAATTAAGTGCAATGCAAGTTTCAGATCGCCAATGGGCAAGTTTAAATTTATCCAAGCAGCAATTCATCTCTTTTTCTCCTATCCTTACAATGAAATTCTGCTATTTAAAATGGACCACAGCCACAGGAAGAGGAAAATCTGTCCATTACCTCTGATGACTTTCGGTTCCTTTTATCAAGTTATTGTCCACTCTGTTGTTTAAGTGAGATCAGTCATGAAAATAAGAAGTGGCATGGGAGGCAAACATTTTATATCTAAAAAAAAAATGAACTTGAGCTGTTGCCAGCACCAAAGACTGAAGTTACGACAACTATCAGCCAAGAAACTGCCGCATTCGACTATCAACAGACGAAGAGATTCGGATACGTATGTGAATGAAAAGTCATTCTTAGGGAGAAAACCGAAAGTTAAGTACCTGATCAACCATTCTGTGCTTAAGAATGGCGTTTTTCGCCATAATTTTTATGGCCACGCTCTCCCCAGTCTCCAAGTTCTGCCGAACTTGACTTTGGCGAAGTCCCTTCGCCAATTGTCCGCCCGACCTGATACTTCCCGACCTTTCTTGGTGCCTCCATTTTCGAGAGGTGTTCAGCTCATTCTCCTGTACCACAGCACCAGCAATCACAAATCGCTCGCTTCGCTTAGCGGAATGAAGATGCTACCAACCGCATCTGCCAAAATCAAGAACTCGAAAACTGCACTATTAACGAATCTATCCATTGCGGAAAACATCCAACGCAGTAGAGCTCCCGAAACTCGACGTAGAGCACAAAACTCGATAAAGTTAACAAACTCTAGCAGCGACAGCAGCTGATCCATGGAACGCCAAATTGGCGGGCGAATTAGAAGGCATCGCGACACCGAAAAACCAGAAATCGCATTGACGAAACAAACATGCGATCGCCCCTGAGCTCGAGCAGCTGAAAACGCGAAGAGAGCAAAGCAAAGCAAAGCACACGGCAGCTACCACAGACAATCAACCAAAGCAACAATTCAGAAAGTATACGACTACTTAGAAGCTCGCTTTGATCTCGAAAACAAACCGGGGAAGAAGGGACTAAAAAGAAACAACCGAAGGAAGAAAGCGACAGCGATCACGGAGGACGGAAAACCCCACGCGGACGCATTCCGGCGACTTTCCGGAGCAGAGTTCCTTACCGGAGGTGAACAACGTCGCCGGACGTACTCAATTTCAGTCCCTTGGTCTAAGAGTTATCGTTCCACTCATTTATGAATAGAATGTGATTCGAATTAAGGTTGATACCACAAAAAAATCTTAAATCTGTACGCAATAAATTTATCTTAAATTATTTTTTATCACATTAAAGAAGTGAAAATACTTTTTAAAAATTTTTTTAATATTTTATTTTAATATCTTAAATTTTGACATGGTGACCGATCATGTAGAAGAAAAAATAATAAAATAATAATAAATAATTTAAAATTCTTTTGTGTAAGATAAAGCCTGAGATTAAAATAATTTTTCAAATGACAACAAAAAATTAGAAAACATTTTCGATCATATATCACCAAACAAAGGAAATAAAAAGTTTTCCTGAAAAATGATTCCGTGAGTGAAACAAGCGCATCCTAAGTGTAAAGTGAATTTGTTTATGAGGCAAACGATCAACATTATAAAATAATATTTCATTTTGTTTATGTAGTTTCATGATCATTTGTCACCGCTATTACTCCAAATTGTGTAAGAATAGAGAAGCAGTTTTAATCGAGATAAGGTTTTTAGAAGCTTTGTTACATAAACCAAAGCCAAGCATTGACAGGTATACCAGTTATAGCGGGAAAGTTCGCTTGAAATATGAGGAACCTTTAGGGCAGACATAAAATTCAAGTTTCGATATGATATACGGCTAATAGACATTATAAATTAACCATTTTATTAATTGAGCATTACATTTGCTTGGCGAGGAAGAGGAAAAAGATTTTTTTTAAAAATCTTACCAAATCCATGAAAAATGCCACTGCCCTAAAATAGCAATCCATCTAAAGAAACCTAGGAAAACAAATAATTTATTCCAAAAATCATAAGTCTATTGTATGGCTATGGCGGCAAATTTAGTCCTAAATTTTTCAATTTTGCCAATTTTTTTTTGGTAAAGAACAATTTGGCCAATTTAATCTTAAATATTTTGAAGATTTGACAATGTAGTTTTTAAACCCGATTTAGGCCACAAAATCGTTGATATGGCGATCTAGTAAGCATCGGCCACCTACATGGCACGGCAGGTAGATGGTGCTGATATGGACGATTTTACAACTTACCTTTAAAATTTGTGAATTTTTAATCTTTTCTTTTTTATTTTTTCATAAGAATATGAAGGGATATACATGGCCAGCGGCTAACCCCAACAAGCTTCACTAGCCCTTCCGAGAAGATGAATAGTGAAAAAATAGAAAATAAAAATTTACAAAAAAAATTCGCATAAATTACTCACGTCAATCTTAATAGACGACGTCCACGTCATCAATTTTATTTAAAATTGGACATAGGGATTCTATTGATAAATCATTAAAAAGTTTAAAATTAATTTATTCAAATTAAAAAAAGTTAATTAATTCATTGCCGAAAAATAAATTTAGAGAACACGGGAACGCAAGGCAAATGATTAGCTTGCATTTAACCGTGCCTTGTGCGGTCGCCATCATTTGGGGGGAAAAGTGATACCAACGAACGAAACCAAGGACAAAAGATGAACTGGATGCGATTTTGATGGCTACCTAAGAAACAAAGACAAAAATAGCTCCTTTAACGTTTTGTTCCTGCCAATCTTTTCCGATATCCGAGGTCAAACCTTTAAGGGTGGGCGTTTGACCAAAAGAGAAAAAAAAAAAAAAAAAAAAGCAAGGTGGGCGTTCAATGTCATTTCCAGCCTCAGAGGCATAAGGCGCGTACGATTATACTTTTGAAGCAAAATTTTTGCTTAAAAATATTTTTGAAATAAAAATTCATTTATTAATGTAATTTTTGAAGTAGAAATCTGTTTGATTACGCAACTTTATTTTTCTACTTCTAAATCAAATTTTTGCTTCGAGTTGTTTTTGAACAACTCTTAGAAATTAAAAAAAAAATTACTTCCATCGAGAAGTTAAAATTAGAAAGAGACAATCCGTCACCGGTGATCGTCGTCCGCTGCCGCCGATGACCACCGTCTGCTGCTGCCGGCCTCCTCCGACAATTAAAAAATAATAATTTTAAATATATATATATATATATATTAAAAACATAATAATTTTTCACTAAATTTATATTGCATGAAAGTATTTTAGAAATATTATTTTTTTAATAAATTATAAGAAATAAATCTTCCATGATTTCATTAAATGATATCACATAAAGACACAATCATAACAAAGTGGATCGAGCAATTTAACCAAGTTAGTTAAATGGCATCCCACATATACGATAGCTACCTAAGAAACAATGATAAAAATTGTTCCTTTAACATTTGGTTCCTACCAAACTTTCCTATATCCAAGGTCAAACCTTTTCAAGTGGAAAAAACAATGAGAGAATCAAGGTGGGCATTGTCGCAATCTAATAATCGAGTATTCAATATTCAAGTTAATAGATTATCAAATTAATTAATTAGATTAATTAATTTAGCTAGAACTCTCATAAGTTCTTTCTATGGTTCAATGTGATTAATGAGCAATGCATTTTAAAATTGGAGCCGTCAGTAATTGTTTTTGGTAGGTCTATTAAAAATCTTGGTAAATTAGTATGAGAACTAAATTACATCTATGAACCAGAGATTATGGCATATTTGGTAATGTTTCTGTTCCTCTGATTCTGTTTTCTGGAATAAAAAAGAATCAGAAACATTTTAGTAACGCAAATGATTCTAAATCTGCTCTTGGGAACAGTTTTGAGCCATGAATAAGAATAAAAAAAAGGCGGTTCTAAAAAAAAAAAGAACACTTTTGAGAATAACAAAAAATAATAAACTCTCAGATCTTTTAAAAATATTAAGTCTACATGGCCTTTCACGTGAATTTCTGAACTTAAAAAAAAATAAAATTAGATTTGAAAATTTACTAACAACTAATTTTTTAAAAGTTAAATTTAAAAATAAGCTGTAAAATTAAAAAAATTAAAAAATTTAAAAAGGGGGAAATTTTAAAAATAAAATTAAAAAATATTAAAAAAATAAAAATGGGGGCAATTAAAAAATGTAAAAAATAAAAAGTTATAAAAAGTTATAAAAAATTTACAAAAAGGTTTAGAAAAGGATGAAGAATTTCAAAAAAAAAAATATCGTTATGTGATTGTTTTGGGGATCATAAATTTTGTACAGTTTCCAAACATATTTTTGTCTAAGAACAAAATTTTTATGTAGTCACCAAACTCATTTTGATTTTATAAAAATCATCCATGGAATAAAATCAGAAAATATGATTATAATCAAAATCACTTTTTTGGATTAGAATCGTCCCTAAAAGTCCAAGGATTTGATTACATTAATTTTTAATTAATGCCCTTTCGATACCATCTTATTTTATGAAAAATTTGTCAAGCGACTTTGATTAAATTTTACCTAAGCCACTAATAAATGTGATCACACGAATGCACAATCAATTAACATGACAACCAGAAATCAATGGTTTGCAAAAAGCATGTGCTAGAGAATTTTTTTTTGGACTTTTTTATTTATGAAAAGGTGAAGAACTAAACTATATGTGATGCATGTCGTGATTTTTTTAATTTTTCGGATTTAATTACAATCCTAAGTGAAACAATGTCAAAACACTTTATATCTCGAATATTTTAGGATTTAAATTGCCATCAACCCTAACTTATTAAAGATTAAGTATTTTTTACATGAATTACAGTTTTTAAGATGTAATTTTGAATGAAAATGCAATCTAACCTAAATATTTACAAGATAGATTCAATATGCAATTATCTACATGATTACAATTTTAAGATGTAAATTTTATTTTGACATGGCAATTGATAAATGCAATCTTTTTTAGAATTTTCGAAAATATTACATCGTGTGTCGAATATATTTGAGAAATTGATATGCAATCAATCAATTCAAATAAAAGAAACTGGATATATGCTAATCAATTTTTTTGAAAATTTCGTAATATTTGAACCCAATCATTAATCCGTAATCTTACGGGCTAACAATTAAATTCAAATCCTTACCTAATTGAATATTCCATCGATAAATTTTGTGTGTGTGTTTCGTTTTTGGTTTCTAACCTAATTTTCGGTTCGATATTGTAGTCCGATTATTTTTTATTTATTAAAATATATACGTTTTGACCAATTTGATGGTCGAATCAACCGCTGTAAATGAACGATAATGCAACAGTCGAAGCCCTAAATCCTCTTCGCTCTCTCTCTCTCTCTCCGTTTTCCTGTCTCTGCTTTCGGAATTGAGCTGAACTCTTGGTTGAATCTCTCTCGGCACACCAGCACGACTCGGTGAGTCGCTTCTCCCCGTCGACTCGAGCTGGTGTTGCCGGCTCTTCTTCGGCTTCCAAAGAGTCGATTTTTGCCTCAATAGCTCTCGTCGCCGTGGTGAGTTTGCATATTCTTAGATCTTCTTCCTAATTACGCGGATTGTGTCCGGTCAAATGGCATGTCCCTCTGTCGGGTGCCCTTCTGATCGCTGCGTCGATCGCTCCGAATCGCAGTTTCTCGGGGGCGTGAAGCTTGTATGCGGGGTGTCGGGTGAAACGTCTCTGGAAATTGAGAGTTTTGTTTAGGATATCGCATTGGTCCTCGACGACCGGTTCTTTCCTTCGTGATGGTCTCCCTTAATGGAGTTTGGTTGGTTTACATGGGAAAAGTCGGAGTTCAATTTGAATGGGAAGATCCTGTAGCAGGAGCCTCTTTTGCACAATTTATATTGGTTTGATTTTTTTTGTTGCAGACTCGGACACCCTGACTGCCTTACATAGCATGGCCTCACTCATTGATTTTGTGTGTGTGTGTGTGTGTGTGTGTGTGTGTGTTTCGTTTTTGGTTTCTAAGTGTAAGCTTGTATTCATAGGTCTCTTAACCTCTTGGGTAATTGCTCAGAAATGAGTCGATGTAGGCTTACCCTAGTTATGCTGGCTCATAAGGTATTGCGCTTGAGCTTGTATATATTTAGTTTAAGGAGTGTTGGGTTTTCTTATTGGTTCAAATTAGGGTCTTAGGAGTAAGAGCTTGGCGTAGTAATGAATTGACTTCCCCTTCTGCATCTTATAGTTGTTTAGGAGTATATAGAATTATTGTGCAAAACTTTTCTTTTTCTATATGATGGTGTTTTTCAGACCATATAACTTATAAGGTAATTTTTAGAGAGGAGAATTAAAAGGATGATTGGATGTCATTTTATGCTAAATTCAATACCAACGGTGCAAAACTTCAAACTTTGACCTCCTTTTGAGCTTATTCCATCAATTAATGTTTCTACGCACCTGTTCTGCTCCCCATGCCTTACGACGAAAGCCTGCATATGCTTTGTGATGTAACCATATCAGGACGTCTTGTTGGTGTGATCTAGCGACCAACTTTTAACGCTGGTTGATTTTTTTCATTCTTATTCACCTAGGAACATGGCATCAAATTTACTCTTTTTTATCATCCTATATGTGATTTTGTGGGACATAAGAATAAGGAAAATAAGAGTAAGTCTTCGTACATTTGTCAGCATGTTCTTGCTTTTTTGGCTGAGGGAAGCCATTAGCAAGGAATCTGTAGCCTACAGTATAGAGACCTTGATGCAAATTTGCATTGTCTTCAATTTTGCTAGCTTGGTTCAGAACTGGTAGATGCCTTTGTCTTTTGTCTATTAGTTTTTAATGAGGATGATGCATTTGTTATTTGATTAGAAGTCTTCCAATGTCTTATGCCTCGAGCCCTGCACTTACATATTGAAACTTTCTGGAACCACCAACATTACATTTTCAGTTCATTTTGCGTCACACGACAGGAATGCAATCAATCTCATGTACAATTGGCTTCCACCATGTGTAAATAAAATGATATCTCTAATGACATACCCCATTTCTGTTGATAATCAGATGCAGATTTTAGGTTTGGATTGATAGTTTGCAAGGATATAGGCTGTGGTTTAATTGTAGAAATCCATACCTTGTGGACCATATTCCCCTCAATAGATGGTGGACTGATTTGTTTAGCCATTCTTTTGTTAGTAAGTCTTCCCTTGCTAACTGTAGTTCTCCTGACTTTTCAGTCTTTCTTTTTGGTCTGAAGCTTAAACTTAGAGAAGTTGCAAATTATTTTTAATGCATCCCAAGTCTATGTTTTCTTTCTGCAGTTTGGCACATCATATGATATTGGAAAACTACTATAAATGATGTTTATGGAGGTTTTATCTAATATATATATATATATATATTTCCATTGCATGTCGGTTCATTTATATGATATGTGAAATCTGAATTTAGTTCTTCTAAACCTGTTTATCTAATGCAGATGATGTGTTTTGTGGTTCTCTTTTTAGTATGCATGATATTTACTTTGGGGCACGTTGGCACATTCAAATGACATAGGAAATATGGATGTAGGTCTTTAAATCTCTGTTACAAACATGATGTGTGTAGCATTTCTTACTCCATTGAATGGTTGTTTCATTTCTCGTATCTGCGCAGGCAATTAGTAGATGACACAGATTTTGAGTGCTTCACATTGGAGAAGACTGAGAAATAGCTAATATGGATCCATCACAGAATACCTTGCCAAGCATGGGGGTGAGTGGTGGGAATGGGGTGATAAATCCCCAAAATGATGTTACTTCAGCTTCACAAGATGATCCGAAGCAGGACCTCAATCAGGTCATCAATTCTATCCAGAAAACTCTGGGCCTCCTCCATCAACTCTACCTCAATGTCTCATCCTTCAATACTGGCCTTCAACTCCCTCTCCTCCAGCGCATGTAATTTTGCTCTTAATTTTGGCTCCTTCTGTAGCCCTAGACTTTGAAGTTCTCAGGATTTCTATATGTATACTTAACCTGATTGCACTAATCTTTGGCTTCCAGTAATTCTCTTGTCTTGGAGCTCGACAACATGGTTAAGTTATCAGAAAAGTGCAACATTCAGGTTCCAGTGGAGGTCCTTAAGTGAGTCGACATTTCGATCTTCAATACCTACTGGAAGCACTTCTAGGTTCACTCATTCGACTTGTTATATTCTGTTATTCAGCTTGATTGACGATGGCAAGAATCCAGATGGATTTACAAAGGATGTCATCAACAGTTGCATTGCAAAAAATCAAATCACGAAGGGCAAAACTGATGCATTCAAGGTACCATTTCTTTGTCAACCATAGACAATCCTTAGTGCCTGATACAAAGTATGTGTTGTTACTAATCTTCATTTTTCACCTTTATCAGGGTCTACGCAGGCATCTTCTAGAGGAACTTGATCAAGCATTCCCAGATGAAGCTGATTCTTTTAGAGAGATAAGAGCAGCTTCTGCTGCTGTAAGTTGTTATTTCTAGTCCTCTTCTCAGTGGTCTACTTTTGCTTGCGTCACATAACTTGGCTTTGGTGTTAGAGAGCCCTCCTCTTTGATAAATATGCGATCTTTCAGCATTAATACCCACTCGAGAGCACTTTTTGCTGGGCTAAAAGCCATCCGGAAAAAAGGCAACTTCAAAAATATTATTTTGGTTTTATCTAAAGTCTGGACAAATTTCAATGAGTATAAAAGGTGTATATGTCTTGAAAATTTCTGAAATGATTAGTATTAGGTACGTCACAAATGCTGAAAGTAATTGCCCTTTTTGGTTCATATAGAAGCTTTTCTGAAAGCACCTCTTACTTTCTCGCTAATATGAGGATTCTTGTAATCCTGAAAACTTTTGAAGAAGTACCGGTAGGTGATTTATATGTAATATGTACACAATTTGACAGATTGAGGTGTTCGATTTTAATGAGTCTAATTTCAAAATCTAAAGCTCATTCCAAGCTCCTTCCTTAAGCTTGGAGTTAAAGCTTGAAAACTAAACATGTTTGGCTCTTAGTGGTCATTTTTGTTTGAACTAGGAGATACTACAACACTGACTTGGATCTCATCACTCTAACTTTAGAGAGATAAGAGCAGCTTATACTTCTCTAAGTTCTTGTTTCGTTAAGGTTCCTCTTCTCCAGTTTTTTCCTTTTATTTTAGTATATTTTATGCTTTTCGCTATGGGTTCATCGACCGCCGACCCCAACTGGTTGGGATAAAGGTGATGTTGATGTTGATGTTGATGTAGTCACACCTTAGGTTGCGTGTTTGAAAGAAATCTCTGAGGAAAAGTAATCTTTGAGTGTTGCTGCCTAATTAAGTTGACTATTTATCATAAAAGACCACGAGGGACGAGTTATATTTGCTAGATTTAGCAATGTAGCAGATGGCATTTAATGTAGGGGGAAGGCTTAGGAGGACTGCAGCTTAGAAGCATTTCAGGCTCAGAAATATGTAGCTTTATATCTTCAATGGTAATTTTCTTATGTGATGGAGTCATTTAATACTGACAAACAGAAATAACTGGAATTCATAGTGAAAAAAATCATGAATAATTGATGGCGGGGATTAAGGGTCCATAAAAGTCTTGATTATTTGTGGCCAATTTTGAATTTTCCGTGTTTGTTTTCTCTACAAGTGAGAGTAAAGCTGGGTACATGAAGGTTGGATACGATTATTATTCTTACCTGTGAAAATTTAGTAGGGCGCATTTGAACAACTAGTGTTGTATCCGACACTCGATGGGCCTTCCAAATCACCTTAGTCATCAATTTAAAAAATCAGTGATCAGTTCACGTTTGTTCTCTGTACAATCAATTTGAGCTTGGCAGGACTGGAAAGTCACTGATTGTATTTAATCTCCCAGTAGTGGAGCTGATGGTATTTATGGAACAGTCAGTACTTGGCAGTGTCCCCCAGTGGTTCAATTCATGATGAAAGTAGTTTCTGATCTGAGAGAAAGAGTCCTCATAGTGTCTTCTTGATACAGGAAGCGAAGCGGCTAGCTCAAGCGCAAAGTTCCTTGCCAATGGTGATGTGAAGGTTAAAGCTGAACCATAAGCGAACACTTGCTTGTACCAGAAGAAACTGTAAGCGCCTCTGTTACTTCACCCCAGTTCTGTCACTGGAGAAATACAAGGCATCTGTAATCTGAATATCTGCAGTTATGGCATTTCAACAAGTGTATAGATGTGGTAGCACCTTTTACGATGAGGCAAAGGTTTTTCATGCGATCTGCCTTTTTGGCTGTTCACTCTTGAAGTGTTATGGTTCTTGGGACTTAAACAGGTGTAACTATGAGATTTAGAAAGGCTGATAAGACAAATGTATTTGGGAAACCAATGGTGACACAGAGTTACTAAGAGTCGCATGGCTTGTTTGGCTCTTCAGTTTGCGCTTCCTACAAAGTTCATGTCTGTGGAACTTAAAATCGTAGCTAACTTAACCACAGTTCGATTGATTGGTCAGTTAACAATTTTGCCTGTGTTCCAATTATAGAGCAGGTCGAAGGACATGTTCATGATGCTTTTGAGTCGATCTAATGAGGTTCATTGAAGTGCACGAACAAAGGGAATGGCACGCATAAGTTTTCGGAGGGCTAGGAATGTCAACAGACGAAAGTTTCAGGCTATTGTTATCGTTGGGGAAAATGAAATTATTCAATTAATCTTCTTTTCTCGACCAGCAATGAACACCCAATTATCCAATCAGAATCTCAGGTTAGCATGTACATATAGGTGCAGTACATAACATCAAAGGGGGTACATCAGGCCAGGTAACTAGGCACCCAGAACTAGTAGCTCACCAAAATGTACAGCTTCCAAGCATTGGTGATGTTTCCTTTCACCCAACTTGGAAATGTTCCGAGTCGAATTGGGCTCCGCCTTGTTGTTTTGAGCTTGGATAGGTTCATGCATGATCGCACCGAGTCACCTCGGTCCAAGCCAGCCTGTTGACAAGAGGGCCGTGCCAGTTTTGGATTCAAGTCTCCGATGAATACGACGGCGATCCCACAGATTAGCTTATGCCAATTGATTTCTCGCCAGTCGTTTCCGGTTGGCGTACTCTTTACTGGTATTGCGATGCATAGAACAGTTGCTGGATTTGGGGAATCGAACATGGTAAAGATTTTAGCAAAAGGGGAAGGGAAATGGCAGCACGTAAAGGTGGGGGTCGGGTCCACTACGTTGATCTTTTGCAAAGCTAAAGCGACGTGGAAATGGAATGAAACAGAACTGTATCTTCCTCATGCAGAAGGAAGTGGACGGAGGCCGACTGGGTTTTCCCTTACAGTTGTACTTGCAAGAGCTTCCACACAGCACTGAAAGGGCTGCTTGAGGCTTACACTGGCCTGCCCAAAAATCATATGGAACCTCCTTCACACAAAATTGAAAAGTCCCTCTCGCTCTCGCTCTCGCTCTGGTGGTCCTCGCAAAAGATTTTTCATCTTGAAAGCAGACCTCTTTACATATACTGCTGTTATCATCAGCTTTTCGTAGATGGAGATTCACTTGATGTTTTCTCTGGTTTTCTCCATCACCACATGCTTGAGGACTCTCTTCAAGTTGGGACCTTTCCGACCTTTTCCGAAACTTCTTCTGAATGTGTGGAAAGGGGTGGCCGAAAGGCGCGCCATATTTTCAGCTCAAAATGACATTAACCGGTTCACATACTCCTTTTAATTATTGCTAAGAGTCCCGTTGTATATTAGAGTTTGAAGCGACACATCTGTCGATCACTCTATACGAGAGTATCCTCATGTTCGAGTAGACCTTGATCCTTGAGGATTAAGATTATCAATGAAACGAGCCATGAGCAAATTGCACGACGGCCTATGAATCTACAGTGACCTTAGATAAGTAGAAGCCTAGATCGCTCCAACAAATACGACTCATGATTGCGTCGCTAAACTAAAACCACCTCTGTCAATCGCACCCCTCGTCTCCAAGCAACCCTCGGGCCGAAGCGAATCTCGGGTCGCCATGCGATGCCTCGTCGAACCTCAATCTCAATTGAGCCTAAAAACGGCGGCGCCCACCGACCGGCGAGAGAAATCTCTCTCTTCTTCCTTACCACCTTTGAACTTTTTGTTCATGAGAAATGGAAGTCCCAGTTCATTACGTGCCGCACTTGCAAAGTCCTTTACTTTCTTATTACGGCAAATTCTGGTCGTACGAGGTTCGCAATTCCTTTTCGAGGAGTAACCAAAGTCTGCCGGAAAAAAGAAAAAAGAGAAAACACCACGACCAAGACCCCAAATGGTCAAAAGTGAAAAAGGTTGGAAATTGAAACAATAATAGGAAAAATATCTCTAGCGTCTCCGGGCGAATGCGAAATGACCGAGCTGCCCCTGAGCCAGGCCCACTTGTGATCGCCCCATGACAGAGCGCACTTCGGACTGGGGCCCCCAAAAATCTGATTTAGTGGGCGGAGTGCGTCCGCCCACCGGATTGGCCTTTCGTCCCTTGACGTGCGACGGCCGTGACCCATGGCTCGAGCTCTCACCGTTGAATGCAGCTGCCGGGCTCCACCCCAATCACGTTCTCCTTTCAAGTCCTCCGTAAAATTATTAAGCATGCTTGTCTTCTTCGCCCGAGCCGCCATATCAAGCATGGTGCGCACGAGCCGAGCATCTCATTGCGAGCAGATGGCTATCGATGGCCGGATCGAGACCGGACCTTTCGGGATGGAGCATGATACTAGCTGCCGAAACTCGTCTCGTAAAATTATTGAGCCTGCTTGTCTTCTTTCGTCAGAGTCTCGAGCGCGAGTCGCCGTGTTAAGCATGGCGCTCGCGAGTTAGGCGTCCCATTGCAAGTAGAGGGCTATCAATGGACGGATCGAGATCGGACCTTTCGGATGAGCACAATACTAGTTGCCAAAAAGTTATCTTTGAGTTGTTGATAAATTGAGCTTTGATACTAGTGTTGGGTGATCTTGAGCTTCTCTCATCCTAAAAATTAATTCAAAAGATGAGACATTCTCTCACATTTATAAATTATAAATCGATCATCCGCCATTTTTCACAAATTAATATGGGATAACTCCAATAAAGCCTGCACCGCTAAAAGTTGTTTTCGGACCATGATGAAGTATCTGACCGATCATCTTAGATTTGTGAGTTTTATCATCATAACACGTGAATTATGCAACTTCGGGTCAATCTTGTTGGATTTTTTAATGGCTCGAGCACTCAACGAGTGGGAGCCCACTTGAGCTTAGCTAGAAATTGCTCGAAAAAGAATAGTCGAATCGAGCATCGAGCTAAGTTTGAACTTAAATGTCGAATGTTGTCACCTCCGCTCCGGGCCTCTCTCTCGACTCAAAAGACTCCCATGCTATTTGGAGATTATTACGTAAATACCCCCCCTCGTCCCATCGCTCGATTAGAAAATATAAAATTGAGTTCACAAATCGAATTTTGAGCTCGCGACCACCGGAGCCCACAACAGCGAAATCCAGCAACTCACGCGCACCGGTGGCAAAACTGTTAATACTGCCCAACATGGAGGGGACTTTCGACGCTGACATGGACCCAGGCAAAGTCGCCCCCTCCTCGAAAGGATCGTTTGCCAGCGGTACTCCGAAAGACAGGCAGCGGGCGGCGGGCGGGAGATCTCTCGACCGTCGCTGTTCCGTCACGCGAGCCAGAGGATGGCGGCGGCGGCCCCACTGCTTGGGTGACTCCATCTTAATTGAGGAGGGGCCCGCCGAGCGATGACGCAAGTGCAATGCCATGTCGGCCGTGCAATGAAGACGGAATGGCCATGCTCGAGTATGGCGATTCCTAATACGAAATGAAAATGAATGGCCATGCTCGAATATGAATCGACGTACAGATCAAAACTCGAAAAAACGATGCATTGCTATTCACAGGCTCCGTTTGTTTCGCGAAAAATGTGACATTTTTTGAAAAATATTTTTCATAAAGTTATTTTCTAGAAAATGACAATATATTTTTTAATGTTTGACTGAAACCTGAAAATGAACTACAAAATATTTTCTTGTTTGGTCTCTAACGACTCCTTTTAATTTTTGTTCTATTTTTTATTTATATAGAAAACTAATTTTTAATTTTAATTATTTTTTTCTTTTCTTTGCTTTTCTTTCTCCTTATTCTTTGGTCGATCGCAACTGGTCCCAAGTGAGGTGTTCGATTTGGTCAGTCTCGAGCTCGCCAGATTCTAAAGAGTCGCCTAGCTAGTGTCAGGTTAGGCTGGGGCTAGTCATTGGCCGTCGCTGTGGCCGACCACCAGCCAAAGAATAAGGAAAAATAAAAAGAAAGAAAATAAAATGATTAAATATTATATTTTTTAAAAAGAAAAATAAAAGAAAAGAAAAATAAAAAATAATTAAAAGATTGTATGGAGGAGAATGTGCTTCGTTAGGTGAAAGTTCCTCACTTTTAAATGTGTTTTTTAATTGACAAAGAAGGTTTTTTTAACTAGTTTATTTTTTGTGAACTAAACGTGAAAAAATCTAAAAAAAACTTTTTCCTGAAAATTATTTTTTGTAAACAAATGGAGCCGTAACGAGAAATAGACTTTGTAATCATGTTCGAGTGGTGTTAACTAATGAGATAATAACACAAAATGATCCGTAAACTTTGGCATAATGTTCAATGTTATCCATAAACTTTTAATTTATTCAATGTGGCCCCTAAACTTTTAATTTTATTCAACGTTATCCTTGAACTTTTTGTACATGTTCAACGTAGTCTCTAAATTATATGAACATGCCTAACGTAGTCCTTCTATTAATTTAAGATCAAGAATAATATTAAATATTTTCATATTATCTGGAATTAAACTGAACATGTATCAAAAGTTCAGAAATAATATTGAACAAAATTAAAATTTAGAGATCACGTTATATGTCACATGTTATGCTTGGGTCGAGCAAATTAAAAGTACACGAGTCATGTGAAAATGTTAGCTCAAAGTTGACGTACCACTTGCATCACTCTCTCTTAAACAATGAACGCAATTATAAGACGCGGCATGAATTGCGAATGAAGGTCAAAACGACAACCAAGGAGGCCTTTCTCGGAAACCGGGCATGTAGGCGAAATCCAACGTGCGTCACGACATTCACGCGCACATTTTCCCGAAAACCCCCCAATCATTTCCACCCTTCGATGGCTACAAATCGACGGTCACCATGGAATCCGTACTCCCACTCTCCTCTTCCTATAAAACCGCCTTTTGCCCTCCGCTTATTCATCTTCTGCATCTCACCCTCTCAGAGAACTACTCTCTCCCTCTCTCTCTGCACTGTGTTTCTGAGATCGGAAACGAAAGAGGGAAGAAGAAGAAGATGCTTTTGCGGAGTGCATCAACACCAGTCCTCAACTCATGGACGCCTCACGCGAAGGAGTCCTCGCCGCCTTCGCCCTCGCCCGAGGCCGTCCACCCCATCAGCCGCACCCGTTCCGTCTCGCTGACCGCCTCTTACTCGCCCGTCGGCGACTTCGCCAGCAAGAGGGTCGCCAGAGCCCGGTCGGAGTCCAACCTGCAGGACATCCGGTGCCGAAGAGGAAGCCGATCCCGGGGCTCCTTAATGGCCTCGCGCTGGAGGAGGAGGGCGAAGAGGAGGGGTGCCAGATCCCGGTGGGCGACGCGGGTTTCTTGAGCCTTCTGGTCGGGGGCGATGTCGGCGACGGCGGGGGCGGCAAGATTTGCGGCGGGGGAGGGAGCGGCGGCGGGAGTTCGGACGGCGGTGACGGCGGGGGAGGTTCGAGGATTGGGATGCGAATTTCGGGAAGGAGAGCACGGATTCGTATTATAAGAGGATGATCGAGGCTGATCCTGGAATGCTCTCATTCTTAGCAATTACGCGAGGTTCTTGAAAGAGGTACGATTTTGTTAAAAGATGATCCTTTGGTCGTTTAATTTGATGGATTAGCTACTTCTTTTGCCTATGATTCTTTGATTTTGGCTTGGTTTTGCGTTGTGAGAATTGGTTGTCTGTCTTTTTTTTTCTTTCGTTTGTTTAGTAAGTCAAAGAGGTGAGTGAAGTGTTGGCGCACAGTTACTCTACTTTTTTTTTCTTCTTGGAGAAAAAAAGACTAGATTTTTCTAATGAAACGTGGGATTTTAGCAGGAAACTATGAATTATATCGGCTTCCTTCTCTATTGGAAGGGCTTGGAACTCTTTGATGTATAATATTAATATTGATATGAGTGAATTGGACGCTAGAGCAATAGCTTTTTGAAACATTGGCTTGAATTGTCTATCTTTGTGCTCTGTTCATCGATTCGACTTTGATGGTGGAGCATGAGATATGTAGCTGATCCTCTCTATTCTAATGATTTGTGTTTGTAATCGGAATTAGGTTCGAGGTGATTTCAAGAAGGCCGAAGAGTACTGCGGGAGAGCAATTCTAGCGAACCCAAAAGATGGAAACGTTCTGTCCATGTATGCAGACCTGGTATGGGAGAGCCATAAGGACTCGGAACGTGCACAGAATTACTTTGATCAGGCCGTTAAAGCCGCCCCTGATGATTGGTAAGCAATCTGGGCAGCTATTAAGAGCATTCAAGTTCCTTGATTTCAGCCTGAATGCTTGGACATAACTAGAGACAGAATATGATTTAGTTGAACAGATTTGATTGTTCATGAAGTTAAAAAAAGTATTGTTGTATGTTGTATAGGATTAGGTGAACTGATTTGAACGTTTGGCTACCACTATGGTTGTTCTTGAAATTGCAAGTATGGTTCATGTATGGCTTTTCAAAGGTGGTTGTATTGAGCGATTTGGTTTGGGTGGTGGTGCAGTTATGTTATGGCTTCATATGCTCACTTCTTGTGGGATGCCGAAGAAGAAGAAGACGACGACAGTGAGGTCAACGACAATGAGGTCAACGACAATGAGGAGGTTAGGGACGGTACCATGACAGCGTCACCTCCGAGTTTCGTCCGAA